>MU738445.1:389125-429291 GCA_026770625.1 Nicotiana glauca
AATGCATAAAAATGAATTTCCTAAAGTTTTACTCAAAAATTCCCAAAACGCCCCCGGCCCACGTGTTTAAAACCCGAAGTTCAAACCAAAACCCGGTCACCCATTACCCCACGAGTTCATATCTATAATTTGTTTTGAAATCGGATCTCAAATTGAGGTCCAAATCCCCAATTTTAACAAAACCTAGGTTATACCCAAAATCCCCATTTTTACCCATGAAAAACCTAGATTTTAAGATGAAAACATGATAAATGATGTTAAAGATTGAATAAATTATGTAAAAGTTGACTTACAAATGATTTGGAGAAGAGAGAGTCCGTGAAAAATTGCCAAGGGTTGTTTGGATTTTGAAAATATGAAAAATGAAGCTTCAAAATTGTTTAAGTATGAATATGCAGGTCTTTGATGTCGCATTTGCGAACAGTGGTTCGCAATTGCAAACCCCAACCAAATATGGGAATTGCGAGGTTGAGGTTCGCATTTGCGAACCCTTATCACATGGCCAGTTTTTGCATTTGCGACAAAAAGATCGCATTTGCGATAGGCCACCCTCGCATTTGCGAGCCAAGTGGAATGCATTTGCTATCCTATTCAAGAATCCCCATCTTCTCATTTGCGATTAAATGTTCGCATTTGCGAACTCGCAATTGCGATTCTCATCTTCGCATCTGCAAAAATCACAGAAGACGACATACTAGATTTTCAAAAATGAGAAAATGCAATCGGATGCCTATCCAAAACTTACCCGAGAACCAAACATGTACACAACCTAATAAACATTCTACGGACTTATCCATGCGATCAAATCACCAAAATAACATCATATACATAGAATCGAGCCTCAAAACTCATGAGTTTTCTTCTAAACTTCATAATCTTTCAAACTTGGAACTCATAGTCCGAAACACGTCAAACGACATCCGATTTTGACCAAATTTCACAGAAAGCGCTTAACGCATATTTAAGACCTATATCGGGCGTCGAAACCAAAATACGAGTGCGATACCTATATTTTCTAACTCATTTTCATTTCTATTTTTTCTTAATAATTTCAGAAAATAATTTAAAAGAAAAATTCTTTTACCGGGGTTCTGGACCTCGAATTTCGACTCTGGGAACATGCCCGAGTCCCATATTTTTCTACGGACCTCCCGGGACCATCACATCACGGGTCCGAGTCCGGGTCCGTTTACACAAAATATTGACCAAAGTCAACTGCACACGCAAATCGAGGCAACTAAAATGAGGTTTTCAAGGCTCAGAAGCACAGAAAAAGGAAGAAATATGGTGATGACCCTTTGGGTCGTCACAGCTGACTACGTATGAATTCCTCCACGTCAGCTGTGAAGCGACCCTATAAGAAAAATTACATTGAATTAGTATTTGAAAATTTATATAAAAGTAAATTAAAATACTTAATGAAAAGTAAAAAACAACTTACATGTACAGTCGAGGCTCAACCGTTGACCCACTTTTCAAGATCAGTCTCTTTCTTCTTCTTTACAATACAATTCTCATTGAATAGCTCATCTTGCTTCATTGGCATCATAAAGCTGTCTTGTGGCTTTGGTGATTATCCTCTTATCAAAGACAATACAAAGTATAATTCAAATCTAACTAAACTAAATTCAACACTAATTAAACTAATTAGTTAATAAAATTAATTAACAAAACTAATTAAAACAAGACCAAAATCCTAATCCTCAATAAAATACAATGTTCAAAGAATTGAAACACTAATTGAAACAATAAACTACAATACATCAAATATTATAACACATACACTAGAAATAACAAAGATTGAATGTTATAATTATAATCTTGGTTTTTTTAGGTGGAGAAGGAGAGAGAAAGAAAGAGAAAGAGAGAGAGAGAGAGAGAGAGAGAGAGGAGTGAGGGGCGGCGGTGGTGGTAGACGACGAGCAGTGGACGGCAAGGCGGCGGCGAGCAAGGGGGGCAATGGTGGCGCGGGGTGGAGGATGGGATTTGGGTGAGTGAAATAAATAAGGGGATGGAAAGAGAGAGTTGGGGAAATCTGGGGAAGAAAATAAGACAAATGGGGGGAGGGGGGCCGTTTTTATCTCTAGAATTAGGAAAAGCGACCAACTTTGGTTGCTATTTTTGGTCTGTGAATAAGTTTTGACCGTTTGACAAAAAAATAGCGATCAACGGTGGTTGCGATTTAAAAAATAATTTAAATTGAAAATAGAGACCAAAGTTGGTCGCTATTTTTAAAAAAAAATTAAATTATTTTTTTTTATTTATTAGTTTTTAAATATTATAAGCTATAAAAAATTAATTTTAGCTCTAAATATTTATTTTATTTAACTAAAATTATTATAAATAATTATTAACAATGTAATTACTTTTAACAGATTATAATAGCTTCTATATAAAGTAATTTTTTAAGTTCTATTTAAGTATATGAGTAATTTCATACACACGCATAAACTATATTGTAATTGATGATCAATCTTATACATTACTATGTATGAATAATTAATGAATTGATAAGCCAATATAATATTAGTCTATTAATTGATATAATAGTATTCATTATTGTATTATAATAGAGTTAATGAATTACATTCATTCATCATTAAGTTATAAGTCAATGAATCAATTTTAAGATATTAATTGATATAAGTCAAGAAGTTTTGCTTATAATATTCAGTGATGCATCTGAGTAGGTTGTAAGTCGATGAATTAATTTACAAGTGTATAAATCTCTAAAATAACCCGACCATGTGTTACTAGCGCTTCGTGTTCTTATATATATATATATATATATATATATATATATATATATATATATATATATATANCATATATAATATTTATTATAGTATATGTTAGTGTGTGTATATCTATAACACACACACACTTCGTGTTGCTTTAACTACATACATAGCGTGTTATAGTATAGGATATTGTATTCATCATTTGTATTATAACAGAGTTAATGAATTACATTCATGTATATTGATGCAAAATTATATATATTAATTAGGATCATGAAAAGTCTATCAATCCCAAAGAGAACGCTACTTCGGGTTCTTTTAGGGATTGATTGACATGTCAAGATCCTAATTAGTATATATAATTTTTTTATCAAATATATCTGTGTGTAAATTGATTCATCGCCTTATAACCTACTCAGATGCATCGTTGAATATTTAAAATAAAACGTCTTGACCTATATCAATTAATCTGTTATAATTGATTCATCGACTTATGACCTAGTGATGAATGAATGTAATTCATTAACTCTGTTATAATATGAATAATGAATACAGTATCATATACTATGACATGCTATATATGTTGTTAAAGCAGCACGAAGTGTGTGTGTTATATATATACACGCACTAATGTATACTATAACAAGTTATATATACACTATAGTATTACAGTGAAGTATTTATGTGTGTGTGTGTGTGTCTCTATATATATGCATAATTTGATAGCCGTATATATGTATCAATCACTGAAATAACCCGACCTTGTGTTCCTAGAGCTTTATGTGTGTGTGTGTATATATACACACACACACACACACACACACACACACACATGAAGCGCTCGGAGCACAGGGCAAGTGTATAAATCCCTAAAATAACCCGACCCTGTGCTCCTAGCGCTTCATGTGTGTGTGTGTATATATATATATATATACACACATGAAGCGCTAGGAGCACAGGGTCAGGTTATTTTAGGGATTTATACACTTGTAAATTGATTCATCGACATTTAACCTAATTAGATGCATCATTGAATATTAAAAACAAAATGTCTCGACTTATCTCTCTCTCTCCCTCTCTCTCTTTCTCTCTCTCTATCTCTCTCTCTCTCTCTCTCTCTCTCTCTCTCTCTATATATATATATATATATATATATATCTATATATAAAAACACAAACACGCAGACACTTTGTTGCAACGCTATAACACAATATAACTTATTATAGTATATGTTAGTGTGTGTATATCTATAACACACACACTTCTGCTGCTTTAACTACATATATAGCATGTTATAGTATACGATACTGTATTCATTATTTGTATTATAACAGAGTTAATAAATTACATTCATATATATTGATGAAAAATTATATATATATTAATTAGGATCTTGAAAAGTCTATCAGTCCCTAAAATAACCCGACCCTGTGTTCCTACCGCTTAATGTATATATATATATATATATATATATATATATATATATATATATATATATATATATATATATATATATATATAACACTCTTCGTTGTACAATTTTAACGACATATATAGCATGTAGAGTGTGTTTTAGTGTATTCATCTCTTGCATTACAAAATTGTTAACAAATTACATTAATATTATTTAGATAGTTAATATATTTACTATTTATCCAGAAACTAAATTTAGCGACCAAAGTTGGTCTCTAAATTTAAATCTGATTTATTTATATTTTATATAATATTTCAAATAAAATATAATTGTTAAACATTAGAATTATATCCCAGATTAGCGACCAAAGTGTCACGACCCGGATTTTCCACCATCGGGAGTCGTGATGGCGCCTACTTTTGGAGCTAGGCAAGCCAAACATTTAAACCTTTTGAATAACAACACAACAGTAATAACAATAATAAACTTTTAAATGAAAGTGGAAGTCTTTTACAACATAAATAACTGAAAACCCAAAATGCGGAAGTTAATATTTCTCTACCCAAGACTGGAGTTGCTATCTCATGAACCACTAAAAAGTGCTACAAACAAGGCTGAATAAAAAATACATAATGTCTATCTCGGTAAAATGAAAACATACTAAAAATATGGAAAGGGACTTCGGCCTGCGAACGCCAGCTAGGCTACCTCGTAAGTCCCTGGACTGAAGTCAGCTCCCGATCAGTATACTACTGTTGTGGTTCAAAAGTTGCTTCGGTAATGTGATATGTGCAAAAAGCACAGAAGTGTAGCATCAGCACAACCGACCCCATGTGCTGGTAAGCGCTCGGCCTAACCCCAGCGAAGTAGTGACGAGGCTAGACAGAACTACCAAATCAACCTGTGCAGTTCAATATATATATATATATATATATATATATATATATATATATTGCAACAAAAAGAAAGAATACCAAAATTAAACAGTTATAAAGGAAGGGAAACATGCTATTGGGGAGTACAATCCGGATATAAAGTCAACAACTTAAGAAAGGAACAAGGCAATAACAAGATTTGAAAACAGTAGGAAAATCAACAGTTGCACGACATCAACCTTCGTGCTTTTACTCTCAATCTCGCCCAAATATATCAAATAAAATGCACGGCATCACCTTCGTGCTTTCTCTCACATAACTCTCATTTCATGGCATAGAATGATCCTTCGTGCAAATATAGTCAAATCAGAGCACGGAATCTCCCTTCGTGCATAAATAATCAAAACATGGCACGGAATGACCCTTCATGCAAATATAATCAAAACATGGCACGGAATGACCCTTCGTGCAAATAAAATCAAACATGGCACGGAATGACCCTTCGTGCAAATATAATCAAACATGGCTCATAACGACCCTTCGTGCATTATCATTCTTCCTCACCCAAATAACAATCACAACCAAACGGGCGAGGGAACAAACAAATAATAAGAAATGACCCAGCAAGGGAAAAACACAATTAAACAGCTAAGTCCCGTCAAGGGAGCAACAATAACATCTTTCACATCCCGGCAAGGGAGATAATCAGCATATTCAAACCATCCCGGCAAGGGATTAATCATATCTCTTTCCATTTCTTTCATTTCTTACTCAATAGTATTTTTATCGTTCGATCCAACACTCCAAAGAATTCACAATTCATAGATAATCCTCATACTCTTCACATTATGTAGAATTCATCGATTAGCATAGAAGATGTCATGACCCCAAACCCGGTCGTGATGGCGCCCAACACAACTGCTAGGCAAGCCCGACGAATTTCACTCTCAACCCGAGCATATAGCTCAAAACCATTTGTAAAAAAAAATCATTAACAGCATTTAAACTAGAAGTATAACTGAAATATAGAAATAAATCCAAAAATCAACCACACTGACAACCTCCCAAGGATCTGGGGGTCATGAGTCAAGAGGCTCTACCAGAATAGTATAAATATACTGTAAAACAACATAGTCTGAAGTACGCGGAAAAGTCAAATAACAGGAAATAAGAGACAAGTCGGATCCCGCGGACGTTAGGCAGCTACCTCGACAACTCCGTGTAAAAGCCTGAAGAACAGCAATAAGCTCAGATAGCTCCTGGAGTACCTGAATCTGCACACAAGGTGCAGGGAGTAAAGTGAGTACTTCCAACTCAGTGGTAATGGACATATATAATGTCTGACAGTAAGAAATCCCAAAATATAGCACAAAGTAAAGCTAGGAACAGTACTCCTACACGTTTAACAGTATATCAACAGCTAATAGAAACAGTCAAAAGCAGATAAATATCTCAATGCATGAATGCAATGCACATGATCACTACGGCGCGTAGCCCGATCCATGGGTACCCGACGCTCACTGTGGGGGTTCAAACTCCGGAGGGGCTCCTACAGCCCATGCGCAATATAATATCACACCCGTTGCGGCGTGCAGCCCGATCCATGCATAGTCATGAACACACAATCATACTTACCATTTTTAGTTTCAATTATCAGAATTTTAATTAGGTGTTTGAAACCTTAGAGTTTAACTAGCCATTTCGATACAATATTCAATTCAGGACTAATATCAGGAAAACATGTTATACGTTATGGGAACAGTGATAACAATCCCTACGGGATCCAAATAGTCAGCATACAGCCCCAAATATCTCCATAACCATCCAAGTAGGAGGTTTACCGGCTAATTTCAAGCCAATGATATAGTTCAACATCATTTGGTCGGAGTAGTTTACAGTCCTCAACCACAATCGACCCCGCACTCGCAGTAGAGTACGTGTCTCGCCTCATCATAGTGTCACAGTTTGATATACTGGGGTTTCAAACCCTCAGGTTATCATCTACATCTATAACTCACCTCGAACCGGCTCAAAAACTATTCTGCAATGCCTTTCCCTCGAGAATCAACCTCCACGGGTGCCAAATCTGATCAAAACCAATAGCAATACATCAAATAATGGCACATAACCCAATCGAAATAACTCGAAAAACACCCAAAAACACAAAGTTGCCAAATCCCCAGCCCCGGGCCCGCTTCTCAAAAAATTATGAAATTTACATTTTCAGAATCCTTATCTCGCCACGAGTCCATACATATAAAATTTATCAAAATCGGAGTCAAATAGCCCCTTCAAATTCCAAATTTTCAAAACCCAAAACCAAGCCCTAACTTCTCCAACTTACACCCCAATTTCAGTTATTTAGATGACGATTCTAGGATAAAATCACGTAATTAGTCCATAAAACTTACCTCCAATCGGAAACTAGGTGAAAATCTCTTACTCCCTCATCCAATAGCTCCAAAATGTGCTCAACAATGGTGGAAATGAGTTTTTGTTCGCGGATGTTATGTTATAAAACCCTTCTGTCCGCCCAGGTTTTTCTTCATCGCGTTCGCGACACTACCCACGCGAACGCGATGGGCAAAATTTTAAGATTTCAAACTTCTCTTTCGCGAATGCGACAGGCCACATGCGATCGAGATGCACACTTACCTGAAGCCATGCGAACGCGACCTCCCCTACGCGAACGCATAGCACAAAACTCACTGACTACAAAGTCCTTCTTTGCACATGCGCAATAACCCCCGCGAATGCGAACCTCCAAAATCCTCTTCTACGCGTTCGCATCAACACTTTCGCGAACGCGTTGGCCAAACTCTCAGACCTCTAATTCCTTCTACGCGTTCGCGTCCACCACCTACGCGAACGCGATGCCTTATTTTTCTGCAATATTATGACAGCAAAATCTGATCCCCTTGCTAACCAAAAATGATCCGTTTGAACCCCGGAAATCACCCCGAGGCCCCGGGACCCCAACCAAAAACCCCAACCTACTCCAAAACATCATACGAACTTGTTCCAATCATAAAAACACGTCCTTAAACACGAAAATCACCAAATCATGATGGATTCAAGCCTAATTTTCCTTAAAATATCCGAATCTCACATCCAATCAAAAACCCAACCAAAAGATGTCCGAATGACCTGAAAATTTGCAGACATATCCAAAATCATCTAACGAAGCTACTGAAACTGTCGGAATTCCATTCCGACTCCCGGATCAAAATCTCACCTATCAAGCGGATTCCGCTAAAATTCCAACATTGCCAATTCAAGCCTATTTCTACAACGGACCTCCAAATTCAATTCCAATCGCTCTCCTAAGTCATAAATCACCTCCCGAAGCTAACCGAACCACCGGAATTCACATCCGAGCCCTCTAACCACATAGTCAACTTTTGGTTGACTTTTTCTGAAACAAACTCCCTTCTAAGAGGCTATATGCCTTATTTTCAACCAGAATCAATCCAAATTCACCCGATAGACTGTAATACTGATATAGAACATGAAACAACACAATAAGGGGGAAATGGGGCGGTAACTCTCGTGACGACGGGCAGGGTCGTCATAGAAGAGTCCCAAAATATCAAAATAAGAACAAATAACAACCCACGATCATGCTAGACACCGGTGTATAGATGCTTATTTTCTCGCCTATACACCGTACTCGATCATTTAGCAATTAGAAAATAATAACACTCTAATCCTATTCCCTCAAGCCAAATTTAGATCAAACACTTACCTCAAATGCTCCAAAAATCCACTCAAGCCTCTAGCATGGCTTTACCCCTCGATTTCACCACAAAACCGCTCGAATCTAGTCACAAATTAATTGAATGTATCAACAAATGCTAATTGAATCAACTTGAATGCATGAAAATGAATTTCCCAAAGTTTTACTCAAAAATTCCCAAAATACCCAGAGCCCACGTGGTGAAAACCCGAGGTTTGAACTAAAACCTGGTTACCCATTCCCCCACGAATTCATATCTATGATTTGTTCTGAAATCGGACCTCAAATTGAGGTCCAAATCCCCAAAATTTAAGAAAACCTAGGTTCTACCCAAAATCCCCATTTTCACCCCATGAAAAACCTTGATTTTATGATGAAAACATGATAAATGATGTTAAAGATTGAAGAAATTAAGTGAAAATCAACTTACAAATGGATTGGAGGAGGAAAGGTTCTTGAAAAATCGACAATGGGTATTTGGGTTTGAGAGATATGAAAAATGAGGCTTAAAAATCGTCTAAGTATGAAAATTGCAGGTTGCAGATGTGGGAATTGCGAACCTGGGTTCGCAATTGCGAACCCACTAGACTTGGAAAATGTGATTAAAGAGTTCGCATTTGCAAACCCTGCCCAGATGTTCAGTCTTCACATTTGCAAAATTTTGTTCGCATTTACGACCTCCGCATTTGCAGAAAATCCTTTTCTTTTGCGATCCTAGGCGGACCTGGCTAACTTCTCATTTGTGAAGCAGCCTTCGCATTTGCGGTACTCGCATTTGCGACCTAGGCTTCGCAAATGCGAAACCTTCAGGTATGAAGCACCTGTTGCAAATCTGCAGCCCAAAGTTTAAGAAAAACAACTCAACACCAATACAAAACTCACCCGAGCCCTAGGGGCTCCAAACCAAACATGTACACAACCTCAAAAACATCCTACGGACTTACTCGCGCGATCAAATCGCCAAAATAACATCATATACATAGAATCAAGCGTCAAAACACATGATTTACTTCTAAGTTTCATAAAATTTCAAATTTGGAACTTATAGTCCGAAACGCGTCAAACGACGTCCGATTTTGACCAAACTTCACAGAAAGAGCTTAAAACATATTTAAGACCTGTACCCGGCGTCGGAACCAAAATAGGAGCCCGATACCATAGTCTTTTAATCAATTTTATTTTATATTTTCCTTAATAATTTCAGAAAAACAATTTAACAGAAAAAATCTTTTAGTCGGGTTCTAGACCTCGGATTTCTACTTCGGGCACATGTCCGAGTCCCATATTTTTCTATGGACCCTCCAGGACCGACAAATCACGGATTCGGGTCCGACTACAAAAAATGTTGACCGAAGTCAACTTTAACCATATTAACATCAAAATTCTTCAAATTTTTCACAGATTTCACATATTTCAATGTAAAAACTTCCCAGAACACGCTCGGATTAGTGCATGCAAATCGAGGTAACTACAAATGAGGTTTTCAAGGACTCGGAAGCACAAAAAAAGGGAGAAATCCGGTGATGACCCTTTGGGTCCTCGCATTCTCCACCTCTAAAACAAATGTTAGTCCTCGAACGGACAAAAGAAAGAAGTACCTGAGTCAGGAAATAGATGAGGATAACGGCTCCGTATATCAGGCTCGGACTCCCAGGTCGATGCCTCAGGAGGCTGACCTCTCAACTGGATACAAACTGAAGGAAAACTCTTCGACATGAACTGTCGAACCTGTCGATCTAGAATAGCTACTGACTCTTTCACGTAAGACAGATCCTTGTCCAACTGGACAGTGTTGATATCTAACACGTGGGTAGGATCGTTGTGATACCTCCAAAGCATTGACACATGAAACACTGGATGCACAGCTAACAAGCTAGGTGGCAAGGCAAGTCTGTAAGACACCTGTCTCACACGATCAAGAATCTCAAATGGGCCAATGAACCTAGGGCTAAGCTTTCCCTTCTTCCCAAATCTCATCACGCCCTTCATAGGCGATACACGGAGCAATACTCGCTCACCAACCATGAAAGCTACATCTCGAACCTTGCGATCCGCATAACTCTTTTTCCGCGACTGAGCCGAACGAAGCCTGTCCTGAATGATCTTGACCTTATCTAATGCCTGCTGGACTAAATTTGTACCCAATAACCGAGCCTCTCCTGGCTCAAACCATCCCACTGGAGACCGACATCGCCTACCATACAACGCCTCATATGGAGCCATCTGAATGCTGGACTGGTAGCTGTTGTTGTAGGTGAACTCTGCTAAAGGCAAAAACTGGTACCATGAGCCTCCGAAATCAATGATACATGCTCGGAGCATATCCTCCAATATCTGAATAGTCCACTCATACTGGCTGTCCGTCTAAGGATGGAACGTTGTGCTCAACTAAACATGGGTGCTTAACTCCTGCTGAATTGCTCTCCAGAAGCGCGAGGTAAACTGCGTACCTCTGTCCGAAATGATAGATGTTGGCACCTATAAAGGTCAACAATATCCCGGATGTAGATCTAGGCTAACCTCTCCGATGAATAAGTATCTGCAACAGGAATAAAATGCACTAACTTGGTCAGCCTATCAACAATTACCCATATAGCATTAAACTTCTTCCGAGTCATCGGAAGACCGGTAACAAAATCGATGGTAATCCTCTCCCACTTCCACTCGAGAAGCTCAATCCTCTGAAACAAACCTCCAGGCCTCTAATGCTCATACTTGACCTGCTGACAGTTCAAACACTGGGCCACATATGCAATAATATCTTTCTTCATCCTACACCACCAATAATGTTGCCGCAAGTCCTGATACATCTTCGCGGTGCCCGGGTAAATATAATACCGAGAACTATGGGCCTCTGTTAAGATCAACTCTCGGATCCCATCAATGTTGGGCACACAAACTCACCCTTGCAATCTCAAAAAACCATCATCATCTAAAGTCACCTCCATACTGCACTGTATTTCTCAGGACACACAAATGAGGATCATCAAACTGCCAATCACGGATACGCTCCAATAATGAAGAACGAGCGATCGTGCAAGCTAACACTCTGCTAGGCTCAGAAATTTCCAACCTCACAAGCTGATTCGCCAATGCCTGAATATCCAAAGCAAGTGGCCTCTGGCTGACCAAAACCTAAGCAAGACTACCCATGCTAGCAGACTTCCTACTCAATGCAACGGCCACCACATTGGCTCTCCCTGGGTGGTACAAAATAGTAACATCATAATCTATCAACAACTCCAACCACCTCATCTGCCTCAAATTCAACTCTTTTTGCTCGAACAAGTACTGAAGGCTCTTGTGATCCGTGTACACCTCGCACGTCACACCATAAAAGTAATGCCTCCAAATCTTCAAAGCATGAACAATGGCTGCCAACTCTAGATCATAGACCGGATAATTCTTCTTGTGGATCTTCAATTTCCTCGAAGCATAAGCTATGACTCTACCATCCTGCTTCAATACTACATCAAGACTAATACGGGAAGCATTACAATAAACTGTATAAGGCCCTGAACTTGTGGAAAAAACCAATATCGGTGCCGTAGTCAGAGCTGTCTTGAGCTTCTGAAAGCTCTCCTCAAACTCATCTGACCACCTGAACAGGGCACCCTTCTGGGTCAATCTTGTCATCGGGGCTGCTATAGATGAAAACCCCTCCACGAACCGACGGTAATAACCTGCTAACCCCAAGAAACTCTGAATCTCGGTCACTGAAGCTGGTCGAGGCCAATTCTTGACTGCCTCAATCTTCTTCGGGTCCACCTGAATACCCTCTGCAGATACAACATGACCTAGAAATGTAATCGAACTCAACCAGAACTCGCATTTCGAGAACTTAGCATACAACTGACTATCCTTCAGAGTCTGAAGAACCACTCTGAGGTGATGTTTGTGCTCCTCCTGGCTGCGAGAGTACACCAGAATATCATCAATAAAAACTATCACGAACAACTCTAGATAAGGCTTGAATACTCGGTTCATCAATTCCATAAATGCTGTTGGGCCATTGGTCAACCCGAATGACATGACCAAAAACTCATAATGCCCATACCGAGTGCGAAATGCTATCTTAAGGACATCGGACGCCCTAATCCTCAGCTGATGGTAGCCCGATCTAAAGTATATCTTTGAAAACACCTTTGCACCTTGAAGCTGGTCAAACAAATCATCAATCCTCGGCAGTGGATACTTGTTCTTTATCGTCACCTTGTTCAAGTGCCGGTAATCAATGTACATCCTCATCGATCCATCCTTTTTCTTCATAAACAACACTGGCACACCCCGAGAAAAAATGCTAATCCTGATAAACAATTATCAAGCAAATCTTGCAAATGGTCCATTGACTCATTTAACTCTGGCGAGGCCATGTGATACAGTGGAATAGAAATAGGCTGCATGCCTGGGGCCAGATCAATACAGAAATCAATATCCCTGTCGGGTGGAATACTCGGTAGGTCTGAAGGGAAAACCTCGGGGAACTCCCGAACAACGGGAACAGAGTCAATAAAAGGAACCTCTGTGCTGGAATCACGAACATATGCCAAATAAGCTAAACAGCCCTTCTCGACCATGCGACGGGCCTTAACATATGAAATAACAATGCGGGTGGCATGTCCTAGGGTCCCCCTCTACTCCAATCGGGGAAAATTTGGTAAAGCCAAGGTCACGGTCTTGGCGCGACAATCCAAGATAGCATGATACAGGGACAACCAATCCATTCCCAATATAACATCAAAATCCACCATGTCCAAAAGCAATAAATCAACTCGGGTCTCAAGACCCTCAAATACTACTACACAGGAACGATGAACTTGGTTGACCACTATAGAATCACCCACTGGTGTAAATACATATACATGGATACCCAAAGCATCACTAGGCATAGCCAAGTAGGGTGCAAAATAAGACGACACATATGAATACGTATACCCAAGGTCAAATAGCACTGAAGCATCCCTATCACAGACCAGAATAGTACCTGTAATAACAGTATCTAAAGACTCAGCCTCTGGCCTGGCTGGCAAAGCATAACACCGGGGCTGGGCCCCACCTCCTTGAACCATGTCTTTGGGATGATCGGCTACTGGCTGACCCCTACCTCTGCCAGTTCGAGCTCCACCTCTATGGTCTCTACCTCCACCTCTATGATCACTAACCCCACCTCTAGCTAGATGGGCGGGATGTGGATCACCTGCTGCCTGAATGATGGGGCGAGATCCCTACTGCTGAGAGCTGCCTGAGGCTCGAGGGCAAAACCTGAAAATGTGACCGGGGTCACCACAACCATAACAAGACCTCGGCTGCTGCGACTGCTGCGACTGCTGGCCCTGTCAACCTGAATGTCCTCCCCTGAAGCTATGAAGCGGGAGTGCACTGATAGGCTGCTGATCTAAATAGTACTGCTGAGAACCACCGCTACCTGGAGTACCATAAGAAACCTGGTGCACTGAGTAAAAGGGCCTCGGTGAATGACCTCTACCATAGGAATCCCTACCTCCAGACGAGGTACCACTGAACCTACTAGAATGACGAGGCCTCTTATCCGACATCTTAACGCCTCCCCGTGCGAGGTCCATCTCCACTCTGCGGGCCACATTGGCCGCCTCTTAAAAGGAAATATCACTACCATCTCCCATAGCCATCTGGAGATGGATTGGCTGAATTAGTCCATCAATATATATTTGGACCCTCTCTCGCTCTGTGCGGAGTATCACAATAGCATGGCATGCCTAGTCAACAAATCGAGTCTCATACTGTGTAACTGACATGGAGTCCTGTTGTTGGTGCTCAAATTTCCTGTGAAGTGCCTCCCGCTGAGTGACTGGAAGAAACTTCTCCAAAAATAACTCCGTGAACTGATCCCATGTCAATGCTGGAGACCTTACTGGTCTAGATAGGCAATAATCCCTCCACCAAGTCTTGGCGGATCCTGCAAGCCGGAAGGTGGCAAAATCGACCCCATTGGTCTCCACTATACCCATGGTCCTAAGGATCTCATGACAGCTGAATAGGAAATCCTGTGGATCTTTTGATGAAGCACTGCTGAATGTGGTGGTGAAGAGCTTGGAGAACCGATCAAGTCTCCACAAAGCATCCGAAGACATAGCCGCTCCATCGCCGGCCTGAGCTGTTATACATGGCTGAGCTGCCACAGCTGGCTGAACCACTAGGACATAAGCCCTAGGTTGCATAGGTCTTGCTACTCACAGACAAACTTGGTATAGTCTGAGGGATCGATACGGAGACGTCTGTATTTATCACCCAAGTCGTGATGGCGCCTACTGTTGGAACTTGGGAAGCCAAACATTTAAACCTTTTGAATAACAACACAATAGTAATAACAATAATAAACTTTTAAATAAAAGCAGAAGTCTTTTACAACATAAATAACTGAAAACCCAAAATGCGGAAGTTAATATTCCTCTACCCAAGACTGGAGTCGCTATCTCACGAACCACTAAAGAGTGCTACAAACAAGGCTGAATAGAAAATATATAATGTTTGTCTCGGTAAAATGAAAACAAACTAAAAATATGGAAAGGGACTTCGGCCTGCGAACACTAGCTAGGCTACCTTGTAAGTCCCTGGACTGAAGTCAGCTCCCGATCAGTATACTACTGTTGTTGTCCAAAAGCTGCTCCGGTATCGTGATCCGTGAAAAAAGCACATAAGTGTAGCATCAGCACAACCAACCCCATGTGCTAGTAAGTGCTTGGCCTAACCCCGGTGAAGTAGTGACGAGGCTAGAAAGGACTACCAAATCAACCTGTGCAGTTCTATATATATATATATATATATATATATATATATATATATATATATATATATATATATATTATATATATACTGAAATTAAATAGCTAAAAAGGGAGGGAAACATGCTATGGAGGAGTACAATCCGGATACAAAGTCAACAACTTAAGAAAGGAACAGGGCAATAACAATATTTGACAACAGTAGGAAAATCAACAGTTGCACGACATCAACCTTCATACTTTTACTCTCAATCTCGCCCAAAGCAATCAAATAAAATGCACTGCATCATCTTCGTGCTTTCTCTCACATAACTCTCATTTCATCGCACTGAATGATCCTTTGTGCAAATATAGTCAAAACAAGGCACGGAATGTCCCTTCGTGCATAAATAATCAAAACATGGCACGGAATGACCCTTCATGAAAATATACTCAAAACATGGTGCGGAATGACCCTTCGTGCAAATAAAATCAAACATGGCACGGAATGACCCTTCGTGCAAATATAATCAAACATGGCACGGAATGACCCTTCGTGTATTATCACACTTGCTCACCCAAACAGCAATCACAACCAAATGGGCGAGGGAACAAACAAATAATAAGAAATGTCCCAGCAAGGGAAAAACACAATTAAACAGCTAAATCCCGGCAAGGGAGCAACAATAACAACTTTCACATCCCGACAAGGGAGATAATCAACATACTCAAACCATCCTGGCAAGTGATTAATCATATCTCTTTCCATTTTTTTCATTTCTTACTCAATAGTATTTTTATCGTTTGAGCCAACACTCCAAAGATTTCACAATTCATAGCTAATCCTCATACTCTTCACATTACGTAAAATTCATCAATTAGCATGGAAGAGTCCCAAAATATCAGAAAAAGAACAAACAACGACCCACGATCATGCTAGACACCGGTGTATAGATGCTCGTCACCTCGCCTATACATCGTACTCGATCATTTAGCAATTAGAAAATAATAACACTCTAATCCTTTTCCCTCAACCCAAAGTTAGATCAAACACTAACCTCAAATGCTCCAAAAATCCACTAAAGCCTCTAGTATGGCTTTACCCCTCGAATTCACCACAAAACCGCTCGAATCTAGTTACAAATTACTTGAATGTATCAATAAATGCTAATTGAATCAACTTGAATGCATGAAAATAAATTTCCCAAAGTTTTACTCAAAAATTCCAAAAATGCCCCCGGGCCCACGTGGTAAAAACTCGAGGTTCAAACCAAAACCCGGTTACCCATTCCCCCACGAGTTCATATCTATGATTTGTTTTGAAATCGGTCCTCAAATTGAGGTCCAAATCCCCAAATTTTAATAAAACCTATGTTCTACCCAAAAATTCCCATCATCACCCCATGAAAACCTTGATTTTAAGATGAAAAAATGATAAATGATGTTAAAGATTGAAGAAATTAAGTGAAAATCAACTTACAAATGGATTGGAGGAGGAAGGGTTCTTGAAAAATCGCCAATAGGTATTTGGGTTTGAGAGATATGAAAAATGAGGCTTAAAAATCGTCTAAGTATGAAAATTGCAGGTTGCAGATGTGGGAATTGCAAACCTGGGTTTGCAATTGCAAACCCACTAGACTTGGGAAATGCGAGAAAAGAGTTCGCATTTGCGAACCCTACCCAGATGCCCAGTCTTCGCATTTGCGAAATTTTGTTCGCATTTGCGATGTCCGCATTTGCGAAAAATCCTTCGCTTTTGCGATCCCAGGCGGACCTGGCTGACTTCGCATTTGCGAAGCAGCCTTCGCATTTGCGGTACTCACATTTATGACCCAGGCCTCGCAAATGCGAACCCTGCAGGTCTGAAGCACCTGTTGCAAATCTGCAGCCCAAAGTTTAAGAAAAATAACTCGACACCTATCCAATGCTCACCCGAACCGTCGGGACTCCAAACCAAATATGTAAACAGCCTCAAAAATATCCTACAGACTTATTCGTGCGATCAAATCGCTAAAATAACATCATATACATAAAACCAAGCCTCAAAACACATGATTTTCTACTAAATTTCATAAACTTTCAAATTTGGAACTTATAGTCCGAAACACGTCAAATGACGTCCGATTTTGACCAAACTTCACAGAAAGCGCTTAACACATATTTAAGACATGTATCGGGCGTCAGACCAAAATACGAGCCCGATACCATAGTCTTTTAATCAATTTTCATTTCCATTTTCCTTAGTAATTTCAGAAAAATAATTTAACAGAAAAATTGTTTTACTCGATTTCTAGTCCTCGAATTTCAACTCAGGGCTCATGCTCGAGTCCCATATTTTTCTACGGACCCTCCGAGGCCGTCAAATCACGGATCCGGGTCCGTTTACCAAAAATGTTGACCGAAGTAAACTTTAACCATATTAACATCAAAATTCTTCAATGTTTTTACAGATTTCACTTATTTCAACATAAAAACTTCCAGGCTATGTGCTCGAACTATGCATGCAAATCGAGGCAACTACAAGTGAGGTTTTTAAGGCCTCGGAAGCGCGGAAAAAGGGAGAAATCTGGTGATGACCCTTTGGGTCGTCACACAATGTTGGTCTCTATCTGCTTCCCCTTTCGTAAGCGACCAACTTTGGTCGCTCATTTTAAATTATATTTATTTATATTTTTAATTTTTTTAAATAATAATAGAATTATTAAAATTTTATAACTGGGTCCCAGATAAGCGACCAAAGTTGATCTCTATTTGCTTTCCCTTTCGTAAGCGACCAACTTTGGTATCTAATTTTAAATTATATTTATTTATATTTTATAATTTTTTTAAAGATTAATATAATTATTAAAATTTTATAATTGGGTCTCACTTTAGCGACCAAAGTTGGTTGCTAATTTCAATGTCTGGTGTGATGACACAAAGGGTCATCACCGTATTTTTCCCTTTTTCAGCGCTTCCGAGGCCTTGGAAATCTCGCTTTTGGTTGCCTCAATTCGCGTGCCAGTCCGGGCATGAAGCCGGAAAGTTTTTATGTTAAAATATGTAAATTCTGTGAAAAACTTGAAGAATTTTTGTACTAATATAGATATAGTTGACTTTGGTCAACATTTTGGTTAAACGGACCCGAATCCATGATTTGACGGTCCCGGAGGGTCCGTAGAAAAATATAGGACTCGGGCATGTGCCCGAAGTTGAAATCCAAGGTCCAGAACGCGAGTAAAACAATTTTCCGTTACATTGTTTTCTAGAATTATTAAGGAAAAATGGAAATGAAAATGAGTTAGAAAATATAGGTAATGGGCTCGTATTTTGGTTCCGACACCCGGTATAGGTCTTAAATATGCGTTAAGCACTTTCTGTGAAATTTGGTCGAAAACGGACGTCGTTTGACGTATTTCGGACCTAAATATCTAAAGTTTGAAGTTATGAACTTGAAATGAGAAAAATGATGGTTTTGAGGTTTGATTCTTGGATTTTGATGTTACTTTAGTGATTTGATAGCTCGAGTAAGTTCTTGGGATGTTATTGAGTTAGTGTGTGTGTTTGGATGGGAGCCCTGAGGGCTCGGGAGTGATTCGGAGGTGGTTCGGGGTGGTTTTACACGTAGGAAATGCATCAGATTTTTTATGTTGTTGTAGACAGGCTTTTGTTCTTCGCGAATGCAGCCCTACGTCGTGTTCGCATTTCACTGCCAGTCCTCCCTTTCGCGTTCATGTACAATTTTCGCGTTCGCATAGTCTTGTGATCCTATGCAACACGTTCGCATTCAACATTTTGCGAACGCGTAGACCAAGTCTGAACCCCTCACTCCCAGTCTCCTTTTATGCGTTCGCATATAACCTTCGTGAAAGCATAGAGTCCCAGGCCTGCCTCCTTCGCGAACGCGACACCATGTCGCGAACGCATAGCACAAAAGTGCCCAGTGATTTTAATGCTTAAAAACAGAACCCATTTCGGGATTTTCCCATTTCTTTACACGAGCTCCTCCCTTGAGCACTGCATAGGTGATTTTCAATCTTCTCCTTCTCCATAGCACTTTGGGTAAGTGATATTAACTTCATTCCTTCAAAATTTCTTCATCTAAACACCAATCTAGTAGCCCTAAATCATGAATTCAAGGTAGAAATTGGGGTTTTGGGTAGAACTAGGGCTTTGGGAATTTTGGGTGATTCAACCTCAATTTGGGGTCGAATCTTGAAACAAATTACATATTTGAACTCGTGGGTTTATGGGTGATTGGATTTTGGTCCGAGCCTCGAGTTTGGACCATGTGGGCCCGGTGTCGGATTTTTGTATTTTTAGAAGAATGATAGGAAATTCATTTCTAGGCTATGGGATTATGTTTTTAAGCTCTTATTGATACTATTGTACTGAATTGTGCCTAAATATCATTGTTTCGGAGTTGGATTCTAAAGGAAATGTCGTTTTAGAGCCTTGATTGCTATTTTCGGACCGAGGTAAGTGTTTGTTCTAAGTTTGGCTTGAGGGATTAGGATTAGGGTGTTATTTGCTACTTGCTAATTGAGGAGTACGGTGTATAGGCATGGTGATGGTTATCTTTGCACTAGAGTCTAGCATGACCATAAGTCTTATATGTGTTAGATTCGGATTTAATGGAACGTCTTTCTTTCTTGGGTTGATAAGCATAACATATTGTTATTGGTTTGGCTTTTCGGAGCATTGGCTCGGACGAGAAATTATTACCCAAGTAATAGGTGATTAAAAGTGGAATGTGTAGCGATTAGTCCCTTGTCGGGACGTAAGTATTTATTGTATTCTCCCTTGCCGGGATGATTGAATTGTTAATTGTATTCTCTTGCCGAGATTTTCTTGTGATTGTTGTTACTCCCCTCGCACTTGAGTTGTAGTCGTTGTTTGGGTGAGTTCTTGGTATTAAATATTGAGGATTGGGTTGCACGCCGCAACGACATTGATGAATATTGAGGATCGGGTTGCACGCCGCAACGGTATTTATTGTTGAGGATCGGGTTGCACGCTGCAACGATGATATCTGTTGGGGATCGGGTTGTGTGCCACAACGGAGTATGGACTGAGTGTATTGTGTTCGTATGTAGAGACTTCCGGTGTTTTCCTTATCAGTTGTTATTGTTCAGCTTCATTTCATTACTGTTGATTCTTATATATATACAGACTGTAGTACCCCACAGCATGTTTCCCTACCCCTTTTACTACTTAAATTAGTGTATTTTCCTATTATTCCACATATAACTGTACAAGTTATTTGTGGTAGGTCCTGTCTAGCCTTGTCACTACCTCGTCGGGGTTAAGCCAGGCACTTACCAGCACATTGGGTCGGTTGTGCTGGTGCTACACTCTATGCATTTCTTTTGTACAGATCAGGATAGAGCTTTCGGATCGCAGGAGTATTAGATCGGGAGCAGACCTTCAGTCCAGGGACTCTTGAGGTAGCCTTGCTGACGTCCGCAGGCCCGGAGTCTCTTCCATTTTTGTTCAGTTTGTTAACTCTTGTGTTGAAACAGATTGTTATGATTTCTTTCAGACGGTTGTATTAAGTGAATCTTAAAAGTTCGTGAGCTGGTGACACTAGGTTCTGGTTAGAGATATGTTTGAAACTTTCGCATTTTTGGTTTCATTTTTGGTTAGCTTAAAGTCTTCCGCACTTGTTTAATTTATTTCTGTTTTTTTATATTGTTGAGATTTATTGCAGAATGTTTAAAGTTTGGCTGGCCTAGTTCTGTTAGTAGGCGCTATCACGACTCCCGATGGTAGGAAATTCGGGTCGTGACAAGCTGGTATCAGAGCTCTAGGTTGCATAGGTCTCGCTTCTCACGGACAAACTCGGTAGAGTCTGAGGGATCGGTAAATAGACGTCTGTATTAATCCCTCAAAGGCTACAGAGTTAGGAAAAACTTCACTTTTGTTCTTTCTTGTCATGCGAATCTGTTTCTCAATTATTGATTGTCTTTATACTCTGTCCTTTCACAGATGGCGAAAACACGTGCTTCTTCTTCTACCGCATAGCAGCCCGAGCCCCGAGCAGCAGCTCCTGTGAGGGTCAGAGGCCGAGGCAGGGGCAGAGCTCAGCCCCGGGCAGCAGTTCCAGAGGTGGAGCCTCATATTGACTATGATGAGCAGGTTCCAGCCCCAGCAGCTCCAGTGGGTCCAACTCAGGTCCCAGGAGGGGTCATGTTCACCCCAGACCTTCAAGATGCTCTAGTCAGATTGGCAAGCTTTATGGATAGTGTCACCAGAGCCCCCATACTACTAGTAGCACCAGCCACTTCTCAGGCTGGATGAGGGGTTCAGACTCCTGCTACGCGTACTCCAGAGCAGGTAGCTCCCCCGACTCAGGTCCTAGTGGTTCAGCCAGTAGTGGCAGCTCAGACAAGTATTACAACTCAGGCCGTCGATGGAGCGGCTATGTCTTCAGATGCTTTGTGGAGACTTGATCGGTTCTCCAAGCTCTTCACCACCATTTTCAGTGGTGCTTCATCAGAGGATCCACAGGATTTCTATTCAGCTGTCATGAGATTCTCAGGACCATAGGTATAGTGGAGACCAACGGGGTTGATTTCTGCACCTTCCGGCTTGCAGGATCCGCCAAGACTTGGTGGAGAGATTTTTGCCAATCTAGACCAGCAGGGTCTCCAGCTTTGACATGGGATCAGTTCGCAGAGTTGTTTTTGGAGAAGTTTCTCCCAGTCACTCAGCGGGAGGCACATCGTAGGCAATTTGAATGCCTCCAGCAGGGCTCCATGATAGTTACACAGTATAAGACCAAATTTGTTGGCTTGGTACGCCATGCGGTTGTGATACTCCCTAAGGAGAGAGAGAGGGTCCAGAGGTTTATTGATGGATTGATTTAGCGATCTGTCTCCAGATGTCCATGGTAGTTGGTAGTGATATTTCCTTTCAGGAGGCGGCTAATACGGCCCGTAGAGTTAAGATGGCCCTCTCACGTAGGGGTAGTCAGATGTCGGACAAGAGGCCTCGTCATTCTAGTAGGTTTAGTGGTACCTCGTTTGGAGGTAGGGATTCCTATGGTAGAGGTCATTCACCGAGGCCCTTTCAGTCGGCTCTTAAGGTTTCTCATGGTACTCCAGGAAACGGTGTTTCTCAACAGTATCATTCAGCTCAATAGCCTATCGATGCACCCCCACTTTAGAGCTTTCGAGAAGGTCATTCAGGGCAGTAGGGTCAGTCCCAATTTTCTCAGTTGCCGCATTCAGCTGGGTGTTATGAGTGTGGAGATCTTAGTAACATCACGAGATATTACCCGAGGTTGAGAGGTGCTCTATCGCAGCAGCAGGGCCCTCATCTCATAATTTAGGCAGCAGGTGATCCACCGACCTCCCAGCTAGCTAGAGGTAGGGGTGGGGATCATATAGGTAGAGGTAGGGACCGTAGAGGTGGAGCTCACACCGGTAGAGGCAGAGGTCAGCCAGTAATTGATCGTCCTAGAGATGCGATTCAGGGAGGTGGGGCCTAGCCCCGTTGTTATGCTTTTCCAGCTAGGCCAAAGGCTAATTCATCAGATGTTGTGATTACAGGTACTATTCAGGTTTGTGATAGGGATGCTTCAGTGCTATTTGACCCTGGGTCTACGTATTCATATGTGTCATCTTATTTTTCTCCCTACTTGGCTATGCCTAGTGATGCCTTGGGTATTCCTGTATATGTATCTACACCAGTGGGTAATTCTATAGTGGTCGACCGAGTCCATCGTTCTTGTGTAGTAGTATTTGAGGGTCTTGAGACCCGTGTTGATCTATTGCTTCTAGACATGGTGGATTTTGATGTTATATTGGAAATAGATTGGTTGTCCCCGTATCATGCGATCCTAGATTGTCACGCCAAGACCATAACCTTGGCTTTACCGGACTTGCCCCGATTGGAGTGGAGAGGAACCCCAGGACATGCCACCCGCAGTGTTATTTCATATGTTAAGGCTCGACGCATAGTCGAGAAGGGGTGTTTAGCTAATTTGGCATATGTTCGTGATTCCAGCACAGAGGTTCCTTCTATTGACTCAGTTTCTATTTTAAGGGAGTTCCCAGAGGTCTTCCCTTCAGACCTGCTGGGTATGCCGCCCGACAGGGATATTGATTTTTGTACTTATCTGGCTCCAGGCACGCAGCTTATTTCTATCCTATCGTATCGTATGGCCCCGCCAGAGCTGAAAGAGTTAAAGGATCAGTTACAATATTTGTTTAAGAAGGGTTTTATCAGGCCTAGTGTTTCTCCTTAGGGTGCGACAGTTCTATTTGTGAAGAAAAAGGATGGATCGATGAGGATGTGCATTGATTACCGATAGTTGAACAAGGTGATGATAAAGAACAAGTATCCACTGCCGAGGATTGATGATTTGCTCAACCAGTTCAGGGTGCGAAGGTGTTTTCAAAGATAGATTTGAGATCGGGCTATCATCAGTTGAGGATTAGGGCATCTGATGTCCCTAAGACAGCATTTCGCACTCGCTATAGGCATTATGAGTTTTAAGTCATGTCATTTGGGTTGACCAATGCCCCAGCAGCATTTATGGAGTTGATGAACCGAGTGTTCAGGCCTTATTTAGACTTGTTCATTATAGTCTTTATTGATGATATTCTTGTGAACTCTTGCAGTCAGGAGGAGCACGAGGAGCACCTCAGAGCGGTTCTTCAGACTCTGAAGGATAGTAAGTTGTATGCCAAGTTCTCAAAGTGCGAGTTCTGGTTAAGTTCAGTTGCATTTTTGGGTCATATAGTATTAGCAGATTGCATTCAAGTAGACCCGAAGAAGATTTAGGCTGTTAAGAATTGGCCTCGACTAGCTTCAGCGACTGAGATTCAGAGTTTCTTAGGGTTAGCCGGTTATTATCGTCGATTCATGGAGCGGTTTTCATCTATAGCAGCCCCGATGACTAGGTTGACCCAGAAGGGTGCCCAGTTCAGGTGGTCAGATGAATGCGAGGAGAGCTTTCAAAGGCTCAAGACGGCTCTGACTACGGCACCGATATTGGTTTTGCCCACAGGTTCAGGGCCCTATACAGTTTATTGTGATGCTTCCCATATTGGGCTTGGCACAGTATTGATGAAGGATGGCAGGGTCATTGCTTATGCTTTGAGGTAGTTGAAGATCCACGAGAAGAACTACCCAGTCCATGATCTAAAGTTCGCAGCCATTGTTCATGCTTTGAAGATTTGGAGGCATTACTTATATTGTGTGACATGTAAGGTGTATACTGATCACAAGAGTCTGCAATACTTGTTCAAGAAGAAAGAGTTGAACTTGAGGTGGCAAAGATGGTTGGAGATATTGAAGGATTATGATGTTACTAGTTTGTACCACCCGGGGAGAGACGATGTGGTGGTGGATGCATTGAATAGGAAGTCAGCCAGCATGGGTAGTCTTGCTTATGTTTCGGTCAGCCAGAGACCACTTGTTTTGGATATTCGGGCCTTGGCTATTCGGTTTGTGAGGTTGGACATTTCTGAGCCTAGCCGAGTTTTAGCTTGCACGGTTGCTAGTTCTGCATTATTGGAGCGTATCCATGATCGGCAGTTTGATGATCCCCATTTGTGTGTCCTGAGAGACACGGTGCAGCGTGGAGGTGCCGCGAAGGTGACTTTAGATGCGGATGGTGTTTTGAGGTTACAGAGGCGAGTATCTATGCCCAATGTCGATGGGATTCGAGAGTTGATCTTAGCAGAGGCCCATAGTTCTCGGTATTCTATTCACCCGGGTGCTGCGAAGATTTATCAGGACTTGCAGCAGCATTATTGGTGGCGTAGGATGAAGAAGGACATTGTTGCATATATGGCTCGGTATTTGAATTGTCAGCGGGTCAAGTATGAGCATCAGAGGCCTGGTGGTATGTTTCATAGGATTGAGCTTCCCGAGTGGAAGTGGGAGAGGATTACCATGGCCTTCGTTACTGGACTTCCGGTGACCCGGAAGAAGTTTGATGCTATTTGGGTCATTATTGATAGGCTGACCAAGTCTGAACATTTCATTCCTGTTGCCACCACCTATTCATCAGAAAGATTAGCTGAGATCTACATCCGGGAGATTGTTCGCCTTCATGGGGTGCCGGCATCTATCATTTCGGACCTGGGTATGCAGTTTACCTCGCGCTTTTGGAGAGCAGTTCAATAAGAGTTAGGCACCCAGGTTCAGTTGAGCACAACATTCCATCCTCAGACGGACGGTCAGTCCGATAGGACTATTCAGATATTGGAGGATATGCTCCGAGCCTATGTCATTGATTTTAGAGGCTCTTGGGACCAGTTTTTGCCTTTAGCAGAGTTCGCCTACAACAACAGCTACCAGTCCAGCATTCAGATGGATTCTTATGAGGCGTTGTATGGTAGGGGATGTCAGTCTCCAGTGGGATAGTTTGAGCCGGGAGAGGCTCGGTTATTGGGTATAGATTTAGTCCAGTAGGCCTTGGATAAGGTCAAAATCATCCAGGACAGGCTTCGTTCGGCTCAATCACGGCAAAAGAGTTATGCGGGTCGCAAGGTTCGATATGTAGCTTTCATGGTTGGCGAGCGAGTATTGCTCCGTGTATCGCCTATAAAGGGCGTGATGAGATTTGGGAAGAAGGGAAAGCTTAGCCCTAGGTTCATTGGCCCATTTGAGATTCTTGATCGTGTAGGAGGTGGCTTATAGATTTGCCTTGCCACCTAGCTTGTCAGTGGTGCATCTAGTGTTTTATGTGTCTATGCTTCGGAGGTATCACGGTGATCCTACCCACGTGTTAGACTTCAGCACTGTCCAGTTGGACAAGGATCTGTCCTACAAGGAGGAGCCGGCAGCTATTCTAGACTGGTAGGTTCGACAGTTGAGGTCGAAGAGTTTTCCTTCATTGCGTGTTCAGTGGAGAGGTCGGCCTCCTGAGGCATCGACCTAGGAGTCCGAGTCTGATATGCGGATCCGTTACCCTCATCTATTTCCTGACTCAGGTACTTCTTTCTTTTGCCCGTTCGAGGATGAACGATTGTTTTAGAGGTGGAGAATATGACGACCCAAAGGGTCATCACCATATTTCTCCCTTTTTCTGTGCTTCTAAGGCCTTGGAAACCTTGTTTTTTGTTGCCTCGATTTGCGTGTGCAGTCCGGGCGTGAAGCCAGAAAGTTTTTATGTTAAAATATGTGAATTCTGTGAAAAACTTGATGAATTTTGGTATTAATATTGATATAGTTGACTTTGGTCAACATTTTGGGTAAACGGACCCGAATTTATGATTTGACGGTCCCGAGGGGTCCGTAGAAAAATATGGGACTCGGGCATGTGCCCGGAGTCGAAATCTGAGGTCCAGAACCCGAGTAAAAGAATTTTCTATTAAATTGTTTTTTGAAATTATTAAGGAAAAATAGAAATAAAAATGAGTTAGAAAATATAGGTAACGGGCTCGTATTTTGGTTCTGACGCCCAGTACAGGTTTTCAATATGTGTTAAGCGCTTTCTGTGAAATTTGGTCGAAATAGGACGTCGTTTGATGTGTTTCGGACCTAAATATCTAAAGTTGAAAGTTATGAACTTGAAATGATAAAAATGATTGTTTTGAGGTTTGATTCTTGGATTTTGATCTTATTTTAGCGATTGAGTAAGTTTGTGGGATGTTATTGAGTTAGTGTGTGTATTTGGTTGGGAGCCCCGAGGGCTCGGGTGTGATTCGGAGGAGGTTCGGGGTAGTTTTACACTTAGGAAATGCATCAGATTTTTCATGTTGTTGAGACACACTTTTGTTCTTCGTGAACGCAGCCTTACGTCGCATTCGCATTTCACTGCCAGTCCTCCCCTTTGCGTTCGCGTACAATTGTCGCATTCGCATAGTCTTGTGATCCTATGCAATGCGTTCGCATTCAACCCTTCGCGAACGCGTAGACCAAGTCTGAACCCCCCAGTCTCCTTCTATGCGTTCGCATAGAACCTTCGCGAACGCGTAGAGTCCCAGGCCTGCCTCCATTGCGAACGTGACACCATGTCCAAGCACAAAAGTGCCCAGTGATATTAAAGCTAAAAACAGAACGCATATCGGGATTTTCCCATTTCTTCACACGAGCTCCTCCCTTGAGCACTCCATAGTCGATTTTCAAGCTTCTCCTTCTCTATAGCTCTTAGGGTAAGTGATCTTAACTTCATTCCCTCATAATTTCTTCATCTAAACACCAATCTTGTAGCCCTAAATCATGAATTCAAGGTAGAAAATGGGGGTTTTGGGTAGAACTAGGGCTTTGGGAATTTTGGGTGATTCAACCTCAATTTGGGGTCGAGTCTTGAAATAAATTACATATTTGAACTCGTGGCATTATGGGTGATTGGATGTTGGTCCAAGCCTCGAGTTTGGACCATGTGGGCCCGATGTCGGATTTTGGTATTTTTTGAAGAATAATAGGAAATTCATTTCTAGGCTATGTGATTATGTTTTTGAGCTCTTATTGATACTGTTGAACTAAATTGTGCTTAGATATCATTGTTTCAGTGTCGAATTCTAAAGGAAAGGCGGTTTTAGAGCTTTGACTGCCATTTTTGGACCGAGGTAAGTGTTTGTTCTAACTTTGGCTTGAGGGATTAGGATTAGGGTGTTATTTGCTACTTTCTAAATGTGGAGTACAGTGTATAGGCATGGTGACGGTTATCTATGCACCGGAGTCTAGCATGACCGTGAGTCTTATATGTGTTGGATTCGGATTTAATGGTACATCTTTCATGCTTGGGTTGATAAGCATAACATATTGTGATTGGTTTGGCTTTTTGGAGCATTGGCTAGGACTAGAAATTGTTACCCAAGTAATAGGTGATTAAAAGTGGAATGTGTAGCGATTAGTCCCTTGCCGGGACGTAAGTATTTACTGTATTCTTCCTTGCCGGGATGATTGAATTGTTAATTGTATTCTCTTGCCGGGATTTTCTTGTGATTGTTGTTACTCCCCTCGCACTTGAGTTGCAGTCATTGTTTGGGTGACTTCTTGGTATTAAATGTTGAGGATCGGGTTGCACGCCGCAACGGTATTGATGAATATTGAGGATTGGGTTTCACGCCGCAACGGTATTGATTGTTGAGAATCGGGTTGCACGCCGCAACAGTGATATCTGTTGACGACCGAGTTGCGCGCTGCAACAGAGTATGGACTGAGTGTATTGTGTTCGTATATAGAGACTTCCGTTGTTTTCCTTATCAGTTGTTATTATTCAGCTGCATTTCTTTACCGTTGATTCCTATATATATACAGACTGTAGTACCCCACAACATGTTTCCCCGACCCCTTTTACTGCTTAAATTAGTGTATTTTCCTGTTATTGCACATATATCTGTACAGGTTATTTATGGTAGGTCCTGTCTAGCCTCGTCACTACCTCGCCAGGGTTAGGCCAGGCACTTACCAGCACATGGGGTCGGTTGTGCTAATGCTACAATCTGTGCATTTCTTTTGCACAGATCAGGACGCAGCTTTCGGACCGCAGCAGTATTAGATTGGGAGCAGACCTTCAGTCCAGAAACTCTTGAGGTAGCCTTGCTGACGTATGCAGGCCCAGAGTCTCTTGCTTTTTTATTCGGTTGGTTAACTCTTGTATTGAAAGAGACTATTATGATTTCTTTTTAGACGGTTGTATTTAGTGATTCATAGAAGTTCGTAAGCTAGTGATACCAGGTTCTGGGTAGAGATATGTTTCAAACTTCCATATTTTTGGTTTCATTTTTATTTAGCTTGAAGTCTTCCGCACTTGTTTAATTGATTTGCGTTTATTTATATTATTGAGATTTATCGGAGAATGTTTAATATTTGGCTGGCCTAGCTCCGTTAGTAGGCGCCATCACGACTCCCGATGGTGGAAAATTCGGATCGTGACATCTAGCCAGACCGGTCAACATTTTGACCACATTATCGACCAAAAAGCAACTAACCTTGGTTGCTAATGTATTTAGAGTAACTATTTAATAATTATCTTTAATTTAGCAACCAACTTTGGTCGCTTTTCTTGACAGACCAATTTTGGTCGCAAAATTGTTGGTCACTTTTTTCAGGATTTGTAGTAGTGAACTTTTGCCAGCGATAAGTTGCTAGCTAGTTGTGACGACCCAAAGGGTCATCACTTATTTTCTTAGTCATTCTGTGCTTTCGAGGCCTTGAAAACCTCACTTTTAGTTGCCTCGATTTGCGTGTGCAGTTTGGGCATGCAGCTGGAAAATTTTTATGTCGAAATATATGAATTATGTGAAAAAAATTGAAGAATTTTGATATTAATATGATTAAAGTTGACTTTGGTCAACATTTTTGGTAAACGGATCCAGACCCGTGATTTGACAGTCTCGGGAGGTCCGTAGAAAAATATGAGACTTGGGCGTATGCCTGCAATTTAATTCCGAGGTCCCAGGCCCGAGAAATGAATTTTTTCGTGAAATTGTTTTCTGAAAATGTTTAAGGAAAATGAAAATAAAATTTGATCAAAAAGTAATGGTATCGGGCTCGTATTTTGGTTCCGACGCCCGGTACAGGTCATATATATTGGTTAAGCACTTCTTGAAAATTTTAATTGAAAACAGACGTCGTTTGACGTGTTTTGGCCTTAAATTGGAAATTTTGGAAGTTTATGTAATTTGAAAGGTTTCTTGGATTTAAGGCTCAATTCATTGATTTTGATGTTATTTTGGCGATATGATCGCTTGAGCAAGTTTGTATGATGTTTTTGAGTCAGTGTGCATATTTGGCTTGGAGCCTCGAGGGCTCGGATGAGTTTCGAATAGGTATCGAGGTGGTTTGGGACTTAGAAACATTGCAGAAAATTTGCAACAGGTATTCCTTCTTCGCGTTCACGTCCCTCTGGTCACATTCGCGAAGGCTTCTCCTCCCCGTTCTTCGCGTTCGCGATCCATTCCTCGCGTTCGCGTACAACAAATCCCAGATCCCAGCCATTTCCTCTATGCGTTCGCATGAAGGCTCCCGCGTTCGCGGAGCCTGGCCTGCCTCTACTACGCGTTCGCGTAAGGCACCACGCGTTCGCGTGGGCCAACTGTGAAACCCCCATTTTTCTTCTACGCGTTCGCGACTAGCTCCACACGAACGCGATGCCCAAATCTGTCGAACCCTTCGCGAACGCGACACTATTCACGTGAACGCGAAGGGCAAAATATTTGCCCAGTGATTTAAGACCCAAAACAGAACAGAAACGGGATTTTCATCCCATTTCTGAAACTCTCTCTTCTCCACAGCTTTTGGGGCGATCTTTGGAGCATTTCTTCACCAAAGTTCATGGGGTAAGTATTGTTTAACTCGTCTTCTTCATTTTTCATCAACATCAATCAAATTCTTAGGCCTAAACATGTGAAAATGGGTAGAAAATTGAGAATTGGGTAGAGTTAGGGTTTTCAAAGATTTGGTGATTTAGACCTCATTTTGGGGTCGAACTTGAGAACAAATTATATATTCGGGCTTGTGAGTGAATGGGTGACCGAAAAATGGTTCGAACCTCGTGTTTTGACCACGTGGGCCCAGGGTCGATTTTCACTATTCCGGGCAGAATGTTGTAGAAAATATATTTAGCCATTTGGATTAGTTTGTGAAGTATTATTGATGATATTAAATCAATTGTGTATAGATACGATTGAATTGGAGCCAAATTCGAAAGGAAAAGGCATTGCTAAGGATTGAGTTGGCCGTAAACCTTCAAGGTAAGTATTTGATCTATCCTATCTTGAGGGAATAAGAGTTGAGTATAATTGCTATTTGTTACGTGTTGTGTCCGACGTATAGGCATGGTGACGAGTATCTATACGTTGGGAGTCGAGCATGACCGTGGGTTTTAAATGAATTAGATTTCGAAATTCTTATGTGATTATATGAAAGAATTAATTGTTGAGCCTTGGCACAAGTTATTGTTTCTCTTGCCAATTATATATATATTGAGAACTATGTTAAAAGTGAAATGGGAGCGGGTGGTATGCCTATCACAGATTATATTGAAATGGAAGCGAGTTGTACGCCTACCACAACTTATATTGATTATTGTTATTAGCCATAGTTGCCGGTGACATATTATGCACTGTGATGATAATGAAATGGGAGCGAGTGGTATGCCTATCACAAGATATAAAATATAATGAGGATCGGGTTACACGCCGCAACGGTATAATACAATAATCGGAATGGTCAGGTTGCACGCCGCATCACTAACAAATATATAATCGGAAGGGTCGGGTTGCACGCCATAACGGTACAATATAAAAATCAGAGTGTTCGGTTGCGCGCCGCAATGGAGTATGGACCAAGTATGCTGATTTCATAAGTAGAGTTGTTCCGTGTTTTTCCTTATCTGTCGTATTGTACAGCTTCACTTCTTATCCGACGATTTTATGATTAAATTGTTGCTACCCCGGAGCATGTTTTCCCTTCCCAAATACTCAATATTGCTTCCTGCTATTTTTGTTGTATATATATATATATATATATTTTTTTTTTGAATTGTACAGGTTTATGTGAGTGTCTGGTTCTAGCCTTGTCACTACTTCGCCGAGATAGGCCAGACACTTACCAACACATGGGGTCGGTTGTGCTAATTCTACACTCTGCGCTCTTTTTGCGCAGATACAGGTTTCGGATAGCAGCAGCAGTAGTAGTGCGAGTGTTTGCATTTCGACCATCGAGACACCGAGGTAGCCTTGAAGGCATCCGCAAGACCCGACATCTCCTCTATATTTATTTTCATTCTGTTATCTCATGTATTCGAGATAAACAGTTTTATATTTCTTTCAAACGGTTGTGTTTAGTATTCTTAGAAGTTCATGAGTATTGTGACACCAGTTCTTGGGTAGTGAATTATGTTTGGATTTCTGTATCGCATCTAGTAACATTTACTAAGTCTTCCGCTAAATTAATTTGTTCCGTTGTAATTGTATTATTAGTGCTAAATGTTTTAAAATAAGAGTTGAAAGGAATGGAGAAATAAGTAAGAGTTGGCTTTCCTAGCTCCCACTAGTAGGCGCCATCACGACTCCCGATGGTGGGAAATCCGGGTCGTGACAAGCTGGTATCGGAGCTCCAGGTTACATAGGTCTAACAACTCACGAACAACCTTAGTAGAGTCTGAGGGATTGGTAAAGAGACGTCTATATTTATCCCCCAGAGGCTATAGAGTTAGGAAAAAAATTTCACCTTTATTATTTTTTGTCGTGCGAATTTGTTCTTCAAATGCTAATTGAATTTCTACTCTGTTATTCCACAAATGGCAAGAACACGCGCTTCCTCATCTTCTGATCAATAGCCTGAGGCCCCAGCAGCAGCTCCCGCTGGGGGCAGAGGTCGTCCTAGAGGCCGAGGTCAAGGTCGTCCTAGAGGCCGAGGTAGAGGTCGTCCTAGAGGCCAAGGTAGAGGCAGAGCTCAGCCCCGAGCAGCAGCACCAGTGGAGAAGCCTCAAATTCATGTTGAGGGGGAAGTTCTAGCCCCAGCAGCTCTAGTGGGCCCAGCTCAGGTACCAGAAGGGTTCATTGCTACCCCAGTTCTTCAGGATGCTCTGGTCCGATTGGTGGGCTTTATGGAGAGTGTCAACCGAGTAGGGTTGCTTCCTGCAGCATCAGCCACTTCTCGGGCTTGAGGAGGTAATCAAACTCCCGTTATGCGCACTCCAGAGCCTGAAGCTCCCCAGGTTCAGGTCCCAGCAGTTTAGCCAGGAACAATGACTCAGACTGGTGAGGGTGCATCTGTGTCTGCCGATGCCTTATTGAGATTGGATAGATTCACCAAGCTTTTCACTACCACATACAGTGGCACTTCTTCAGAGGATCCCCAGGACTTTTTTATAGCTGCCATGAAGTTCTCTGTACTATGGGTATTGTGGAGACCAATGGTGTTGATTTTTCCACTTTTCATCTATCTGGATCCTCCAAGACTTGGTGGAGAGACTATTGTTTATCCAAACCAGCAAGGTCAGCATCGTTGCCTTGGGACCAGTTTGTAGAGTTGTTTTTGGAAAAGTTTCTTCCAGTGACTCAGAGAGAGTCTCATCGCAGGCAGTTTGAGCGCCTCCATCAGGGCTCCATGTCAGTCACTTAGTATGAGACTCAGTTCATTAACCTAGCTCAGCATGCCATTGTCATACTTCCCACCGATAGAGAGAGGGTGAGGAGGTTTTTGATGGTTTGATTCAGCCAATTCGTCTGTAGATGGATATGGAAGCCGGGAGTAAGATCACTTTTCAGGAGGCGGCCAATGCAGCCCCGCCGGATCGAGATGGCTCTATCTTAGGGAGGAGGTCATAGGTCGGATAAGAGGCCCCGTAACTGAGGCAGATTCAGTGGTACCTCCTCTGGAGGTGGAGAATCTTATGGTAGAGGCCATCCTCCTAGGCCTTTTCAGTCAGCTCTTCATGCTTCTCACGGTCCTTCAGGTGGTCGTGGTTCTTAGCCGCATTACTCTAACCAACAGTTGTACAGTGCACCATCAGCACCTATCAGTGCACCGCCACTTTAAAGTTTTCGAGGTGATCATTCAGGTCGGCAGGGTCAGTCTCAGTTTTCTCAGTTGCCGCATTCAGACGGGTGTTCTGAGTGTGGAGATTTGAGTCACATCAGGAGATATTGCTCAAGATTGATAGGTGCTCAGTCGCAGCAGCAGGGTTCTCGTGTTATGATTCAGGCCCCAGTTACTTCACAGCCTGCCCAGCCAGCTAGAGGAAGGGGTAGAGGACATAGAGGTGGAGGTATAGGTCATAGAAGTGGAGCTCAAATCGACAGAGGTAGAGTCCAGCCAGGAGATGATTGTCCCAGAGATATGGCTCAAGGGTGGTAGGGCCCATCCCCGATGCTATGCACTTCCAGCCAGACTAGAGGCTGAGTCCTCAGATGCAGTTATTACAGGTATTATTCCAGTTTGTGATAGAGAGGCTTCAGTGCTATTTGAACCTGGGTCTACATATTCGTACGTGTCTTCTTATTTTGCATCGTACCTGGTTCAGCCTAGTGATCCACTAGATGTTCCTGTTTATGTGCCTACGCTAGTGGGTGATTCTATTGTGGTTGATCGAGTTCATCGGTCCTATATTGTGGTGATTGGGGGTATTAAGACCCGTGTCGATTTATTGATTCTATATATGGTCGACTTTGATATTATATTAGGAATGGATTGGCTATCTCCGTATCATGCTATCTTGGATTGCCATGCCAAGACTGTGACCTTAGCTCTGCTGAATTTGCCTTGTATAGATTGGAAAGGAATTTCCGGTCATACTACCTGCAATGTTATTTCGTATGTTAAGGCTCAGCGTATGGTTAAGAAAGGCTGTTTGACTTATCTAGCCTATGTTCGCGATTCCAGTGCTGAGGTTCCTTCAATTGATTCTGCGTCCGTGGTTTGTGAGTTTCCTGATGTTTTCCCTTCAGACCTGCCCGGTATGCCGCCCGACAGGGATATTGATTTTTGCATTGATTTGGCTCCGGGCACTCAGCCCATTTCTATTCCACCATATCGCATGGCTCCACTAGAGTTAAAAGAATTGAAGGAACAGTTGCAGGATTTGCTTGAAAAGGGTTTCATTAGACCAAGTGTTTCACCGTGGGGCGCGCCGGTATTATTTGTAAAGAAAAAAGATGGTTTGATGAGAATGTGCATTGATTAAGGGCAACTAAACAAGGTTACAATCAAAAATAAGTATACTCTACCGCGAATTTATGATTTATTTGACCATCTTCAGGGTGCCAAGGTGTTTTCAAAGATAGACTTGAGATCGGGCTACCATTAGCTGAAGATTAGGGCATCGGATGTTCCTAAAACAGCTTTCCGCACTCGGTACGGACATTATGATTTCCTGGTCATGTCTTTTAAGTTGACAAATACCCCAACAGCTTTTATAGAATTGATGAATCGAGTGTTCAGGCCTTATTTAGACTTGTTTGTAATAGTCTTCATTGATGACATATTGATATACTCCCGCAGTCAGGAGGAGCATGCGCAGCATCTCAGAGTGGCTCTTCAGACTCTGAAAAATAGCCAACTATATGCAAAATTTTAAAAGTGTGAGTTTTGTCTAAGTGTAGTCGCATTCCTGGGTCATATTTTGACGGCAATAGGTATTTAGGTTGATCCAAAGAAGATTGAGGCAGTCAAGAACTGGCCTAGACCAACATCAGCCACAGAGATTCGGAGCTTCTTGGTATTAGCAGGTTATTATCGGTGGTTCGTGGAGGGGTTTTCATCTATTGCAACCCCGATGACCAGATTGACCTAGAAAGGTGTCTACTTCGAATGGTCAGCTGAATATGAGGCAAGCTTTCAGAAGCTTAAGACAGTCTTGACCACAGCACTGGTGTTGGTTTTGCCCATAGGTTCGGGACCCTATACAGTCTATTGTGATGCTTCCCGTATTAGGCTTGGTGCAGTGTTGATGCAGGATGGCAAGTTTATTGCCTATGCTTCGAGGCAATTGAAGATTCATGGAAAGAACAATCCAATACATGACCTAGAGTTGACGGCGATTGTTCACGCATTGAAGATTTGGTAGCATTATCTGTATGGCGTGGCATGTGAAGTATTCACCGATCACAAGAGCCTTTAGTACCTGTTTAAACAGAAGGAGTTGAATTTGAGGCAGAGAAGGTGGTTGGAATTGTTGAAGGATTATGATATTACAATCTTATATCACCTGGGAAAAGCAAATGTGGTGGCCGATGCTTTAAGTAGGAAGTCAGCCAGTATGAGCAGTCTTGCTTATATTTCGGTCAGTCAGATGCCGCTCACTATGGATGTTCTGGCTTTAGCCAATCGACTTGTGAGGTTGGATATTTCTGAGCCTAGTCGAGTGCTAGCTTGCACGGTCACTCGCTCTTCATTGTTGGAGCGTATCCGCGATTGGCAGTTTGATGATCCTCATTTATGTGTCCTTAAAGACACGGTTCAGCAAAAAGGTGCCAAGCAGGTCACCTTAGATGCTGATGGAGTTTTGAGATTGCAAGGGCGAATTTGTGTACTAAATCTTGATGGACTTCGAGAATTGATTTTAGAGAAAGCTCACATCTCCCGGTATTCTATTCATCCAGGCGCAACAAAGATGTATCAGGATTTGCGGCAACATTATTGGTGGCGTGGAATGAAAAAGGATATTGTGGCATATGTAGCACGGTGTTTGAACTGTCAACATGTTAAATATGAGCATCAGAGACCTGGTGGTTTATTTCAGAGAATTGAGCTTCCTGAGTGGAAGTGGGAGCGGATCACTATGGACTTCGTTACTGGCCTTCCGATGACTCGGAAGAAGTTTGATGCTGTTTGGGTTATTGTTGATAGGCTGACCAAGTCTGTGCATTTTGTTCCGGTTGCCACAACCTATTTGTCCGAGAGGTTAGCGGGGATTTATATCTAGGAGATTGTTCGCCTCCATGGGGTACCTATATCTATCATTTCGGATCAAGGTTTGCAATTTACCTAGCATTTCTGGAAGGCATTTCAGAAAGAGTTGGGCACACAGGTTCAGCTGAGCACAGCATTTCATCCTCAGACGGACGGTCAGTCCGAGAAGACTATTCAGATTTTAGAAGATATGCTCTAAGCCTGTGTTATCGATTTTGGAGGTTCGTGGGATCAATTCTTGCCTTTGGAAGAGTTTGCTTATAATAACAGCTATCAATCGAGCATTCAGGTGTCTCCTTATGAAGCCTTGTATGGTAGGCGGTGTCATTCTCCGATTGTATGGTTTGAGCCGGGAGAGGCTCGGTTGTTGGGTACAGATTTAGTTCAGGAGGCCTTAGATAAGGTCAATATCATTCAGCATAGGCTTCATACAGCTCAGTCCAGGCAAAAGAGCTATGCAAATCGTAAGATTCGAGATATAGCTTTCATGGTTGGTGAGCGAATATTGCTCCGAGTGTCGCCTATGAAGGGCGTGATGAGATTCGGAAAGAAGGGCAAACATAGACTTAGGTTTATTGGCCCATTTGAGATTCTTGATCGTATTGGAGAGGTGGCTTATAAATTTGCCTTGCCACCTAGCTTATCAGCTGTGCATCCAGTGTTTCATGTATCTATGCTCCGGAAGTATCACGGCGATCCATCACACGTGTTATATTTCAGCACTATCCAATTAGACAAGGATCTATCTTATGAGGAGGAACCGATAGCTATTCTAGACCGGCAGGTTTGACAGTTGGGGTCGAAGAGTTTCCCTTCATTGTGAGTTCAGTGGAGAGGTCAGCCTCTTGAGGCATCGACCTGGGAGTCCGAGTCTGACATGCGGAGCCATTATCCTCATCTATTCCCTGACTCAGGTACTTCTTTCTTTTGTCCGTTCGAGAACGAATGGTTGTTTGAGAGGTGGAGAATGTGACGACCCAAAGGGTCATCACTTGTTTTCTTAGTCATTTCGTGCTTTTGAGGCCTTGAAAACCTTACTTTTAGTTGCCTCGATTTACGTGCGTAGTTGGGCGCGCAGCCAAAAAATTTTTATGTCGGAATATATGAATTATGTGAAAAAAATTGAAGAATTTTGATATTAATATGATTAAAGTTGACTTTGGTCACCATTTTTGGTAAATAGACCCGGACCCATGATTTGACGGTCTCGGGAGGTCCGTAGAAAAATATGGGACTTGGGTGTATGCCCGGAATTAAATTTCGAGATCCTAGGCCCGAGAAATAAAATTTTTCCGTGAAATTTTTTCAGAAAATGTTTAAGGAAAATGAAAATGAAATTTGATCAAAAAGTAATGGTATCGGGCTCGTATTTTTGTACCGACACCTGGTAAAGGTCATATATATTGGTTAAGTGCTTCCTGTAAGGTTTGTTTGAAAACGGACGCCGTTTGACGTGTTTCGGCCTTAAATTGGAAAATTTGGAAGCTTATGAAATTTGAAAGGTTTCTTGGATTTAAGGCTCAATTCATCGATTTTGATGTTATTTTGGCGATTTGATCGCTCGAGCAAGTTCGTATGATATTTTTGAGTGACTGTGCATATTTGGTTTGGAGCCCCGAGGACTCGGGTGAGTTTCGGATACGTATAGAGGTGGTTTTGGACTTAGAAAAATTGCAGAAAATCTGCAGCGGGTATTCCTTCTTTGCGTTCGCGTCCCTCTGGTCGCGTTCCCGAAGGCTTCTCCTCCCCCTTATTCGCGTTCGCGATCCATTCCTCGCGTTCGCGTACAACAAATCCTGGACCCCAGCCATTTCCTCTATGCGTTCGCGGAGCCTGGCCTGCCTCTTCTACGCGTTCGCGTAATGCACCACGCGTTTGTGTCGGCCAACTGTGAAGCCCCCAATTTTTCTTCTACGCATTCGCGACTAGCTCCACATGAACGCGATGCCCAGACCTGTCCAAGCCTTCGCGAATGCGACACTGTTCACGCGAATGCGAAGTGCAAAATATTTGCCCGGTGATTTAAGGCCCAAAACAGAACAGAAACAGGATTTTCATCCCATTTCTCAAACTCTCTCTTCTCCACAGCTTTTGGGGCGATCTTTGGAGAATTTTTTCACCAGAGTTCATAGGGTAAGTATTGTTTAACTTGTCTTCTTCATTTTTCATCAAAGCCTAAACATATGAAAATGGGAAGAAAATTTGAGAATTGGGTACAGTTAGGGTTTTTAAAGATTTGGTGATTTAGACCTCGTTTTGGGGTCGAACTTGAGAACAAATTATTTATTCGGGCTCGTGAGTGAATGGGTGACCGGAAAATGGTTTGAACCTCGTATTTTGATCATGTAGGCCCGGGGTCGATTTTTACTATTCCGGGCAAAATGTTGTAGAAAATATATTTAGCCATTTGGATTAGTTTGTGAAGTATTATTGATGATATTAAATCAATTGTGTATAGATACGATTGAATTGGAGACAAATTCGAAAGGAAAAGGCATTGCTAAGGATTGAGTTGGACGTAAACCTTCGAGGTAAATGTTTGATCTATCCTAGCTTGAGGGAATAGGAGTTCTGTATAATTTCTATTTGTTACGTGTTGTGTCTGACGTATAGGCATGGTGACGAGTATCTATACGTTGGGAGTCGAGCATGACCGTGGGTCTTAAATGAATTAGATTTCGAAATTCTTATGTGATTCTATGAAAGAATTAATTGTTGAGCCTTGGCACGAGTTATTGTTTCTTTTGCCAATTATATATATATTGAGAACTATGTTAAAAGTGAAATGGAAGCGGGTGGTACGCCTACCACAGATTATATTAAAATGGGAGCGAGTGGTACGCCTACCACAACTTATATTTATTATTATTATTGGCCATAATTACCGGTGACATATTATGCACTGTGATGATAATGAAATGGGAGCGAGTGGTAAGCCTACCACAAGATATAAAATATAATGAGGATTGAGTTGCACGCCGCAATAGTATATTACAATAATCGGAAGGGTCGGGTTGCACGCCGCGTCACTAACAAATATATAATCGGAAGGGTCGAGTTGCACGCCGCAACAGTACAATATAAAAATCGGAGGGTCGGGTTGCGCGCCGCAACGGAGTATGGACCAAGTATGTTGATTTCATATGCAGAGTTGTTCCGTGTTTTTCCTTATCTCTCGTATTGTACAGCTTCACTTCTTATCCGACGATTTTATGATTTAATTGTTGCTACCCCAGAGCATGTTTTCCCTTCCCAAATATTCAATGTTGCTTCCTGCAATTTTTGTTGTGTATATATATATATATATATATATATATATATATATATAGTATGTTATGTTATGTATATATATAT
>MU738451.1:3889-14435 GCA_026770625.1 Nicotiana glauca
CCTGAGCAGGTGCTGCTGGAGCATCTCCAGCTGGAGACTGGTCCTGAATAGGGGCAACTGGTGGGTCAACTGGTGCTGCCCCTGCTGCTCTGCCTCGACCACGCCCACGGCCGCGCCCACGGCCTCTAGCAGGTGGCAATGGTGGTCGTCCGCCACGTCCGGTAGCACGAGATCTCACCATCTGCGAGAGAATAGAATACTGAAGTTTAGTTCTCGGATCAACAAAGTCGCACGACAAGAATTTCAAAATTTGAAGTATTCCTAAAGGTTCTGCAGCCTCTCGAGGATAAATACAGACGTCTCCGTACCGATCTGCGAGACTCTACTAAACCGGCTCATGATTCGCGAGACCAAGTAACCTAGGCTCTGATACCAACTTGTAACGACCCAAACCCGATCGCGATGGCGCCTAGTACACTACTAGGCAAGCCCGACCATTTTTAATAATTACCCCAATAATTTAAACAATCAAAGATAAAACTATTTAAGTCAAAGTCTGAAATAATGGTAAAAATACGGAAAATCTGGCAAAATACCGAAACAGCCCAACTAGGACTCGGTGTCACGAATATGAGCCTCTATAGAATAGAATAATATCCTACTACATAAACTGTCTAAATGTCTGATAGTGCGGAATATAAAAGACAAGAATAAGAGGAAAAGTCAACGCCATGTAGCTACCTCAACTCTCCCGAATAAGGAAGCCTGCTGGTCACTGAATGTCTACTCAGCCTGTGAAGAAGGACCTAGATCTGCACACATGGTGCGGGGAGTAAAGTGAGTACTTCCAACTCAATGGTAATAAAAGTAAATAACACTGAAAGTATAAAATCCCAAAAAAAAGGCACAATTAATGTTATCCTAAGCAGCAAAACAATAACAGTAGAATTCATGAAAACATAGCAAAACATTCTCTTGAAAGGAATCAAATAAACAAGATTACACAAGTAAGGTCAGCCATTGTTACCTGACCGGTCAGCCATTGTTACCTAACCAAAGTGTGTTTCAATGTCATTGTTACCACTAGTCAGTCATTGTTACCTGATTGGTCAGTCATTGTTACCTGACCGAAACACATATGACAGTGTCAATGTTACCACCGTTCATTTCAAAGGGGTACCCCGCGCTCACTGTGGGTGTGCAGACTCCGGAGGGGTTCCTTCAGCCCAAGCGGTATCAATAAGGCCTGAAAGCCTGAATAATATCAATACGAGGCCTGAAAGCCTGCTCTCAATATACTCGAGGCCTGAAAGCCTCCTCACATAACACTCGAGGCCTGAAAGCCTCCTCACATATCACTCGAGGCCTGAAAGCCTCCTCATATCACTCCTCATGCCCTCACATATGGCCCTCAGCCTCAATCAGTCCAAAAATAGTCAAAAATCCCCTCGGGCATCAGTAAAACCACAATACTCAGCTCAAATGATAGTTCAAATATCAGTTAAAACTCCAAGTTTGAGTAAAATATAGCTGAGTTCATAAAACAGTGTAAATCACACGGACTGAGTTGAAATAATATTTCAAATAGTGAGGGAAACAGTGATGATAGTTCATAAAGAGTTCAAACAATCGGCAATAAGCCCCAAGTATGGCAATGAGCCCAAGTCATAATGATAACAACAAATCAAAATTAAAATGTGATCGATGGTGAATAATCTGAGTATACATGTATTGTTGGGTTAGAAAAAAGATTCTTTCGGTTAAAATTTCATTGTCTCCATTTTTCCGGCGTAAAAATAATTTTTCGATGATAGATATTTTTTCAGATTTAAGAATATTTTGCATTGTATATGAATAAATCTTTTTGAAAGTATTATTGCGTGTGAAAGGAAGAGAAATAAGAAGCATATTAGCATGATAAATGAAAGAAGAAAAACCGGAAGCGTCGCCGGTGACAGAACTGTAAGAAAAAAGGAATAGTGAGAAATTATATTTATTTAATTTTAAAAAATTAAGAAATTAAATTTCTTCTAAAAATTAAAATTATAATTTTGCTTCTCACTCTCTCAAGAAGAGTGAAATATATACACTCTGTCACGTCAGATTTAAGGATACAATTTATTCTACTTTAAAATAGTTTGGAGGGGGGGGGGGGGGGGGATAATAAAATCTCTGCAAAGGTAAAGTGTGTAGTTGGGGATTCGAGTATAGGTCAGGGGGTACTTATGAATTTTCCATTTTATTTATGCAATACAAACAAGATATCAACAAATAAATAATATATAAATAAAAACTGTTACTTAGAGCTTAAAAAATCAACTATAACATATACTCTTATTGTGTAGAATACGTACAATAGGGTTGTACATAGGTCGGGTTGGTTCTGATTTTCTAATTACCAAACCAAACTAATTGTATCAGGTTATTAAATCTAAATACCAAACGAAACTAATAAAAGTCAGATTTTTCAATCTATTTTTTTCTCGGGTTTTTCAAGGTTTTTTGTTTTTTTCTTCATAAAGTCTTCATAGCACAAAATATAGAATTTGTTCTCTAAATATTTCTTTAATCCTAGTAAGATAGAATTATATTAGGTTTTTTTCAATAAAATAACATATATATATAGGATGATTCATGACATTGTACAAAAAATTTTAATAATAAAGATAATAAAATTGCATAAAACAAGTATGATCAATAAGCTATAATGAAAATAAATATAATTTAAAATTATTAATAAGTTGATAAAATAAGTAAGATTAATAAGTAATATTATTTACATGACTAAAGACTAAAAGAAAAACAAGTTATTCATTTTATCTAAACCATATATAAAAAAAACTAAATATTCAACGCAATTTTCATTCATAGTACAATTGTATTAAATATTTTTTTATTAGTATTAGTATTAATTTGATATTGATTTTGGATTTATTTGAGTTACTAATATTTATGAACTGTAAAACTTATTGGATCATCCAAAAATTATAAATCCATGCTTGAAATAATACGTGAAAAGATAAAATTATGAGAAAGCTTAAGAAATATTTATAAACTATACTATAATAAATATTTTTATGTATTAAATATACTTAAAATGTCTATGCATATAATGTCGGGTTGGTTGGGTTTCGGTTTGACTTTTTTTAGTTAAAACCAAACCAAATCAAATATGGTCGGATTTTTTTTCCAACACCAAACCATAGTCGGATTTTTTTCTCGATTTGACTCGGATTAGCATAGTTGGTGCGGTTTGTCGGTTTCATTTGTACATCACTACGTGCAAGTTAGGTGTGATGACCCAAAAGGTCATCATCTATTTTAGAATCCGATTTCGTGTTTCAAGATCTTCAGAAACTTATTTTATTTCTTTTCGATTTGCGTGCGCGGTTCGGGAGCGTTTTTAGAAAGCCTTTATGTGAAAATTTAAGAAAGTAATAATTTTTGACCTAAAAGTTTATTTTTCTTGATTTCGGTCAACATTTTGGGTAAAAAAATCCAGACCCATGTACTGACGGTCCCGGTGGGTCCATAGAAAAATATGAAACTTGGGCATATGCTCGAAATCGAATTCCGGGGTCCCTAGCCCAAGATATGAATTTTTGATGAAAATTATTAAACTGAAATTATAAAAGTTTTAAGACTTTGGTTAATAATTGATCTTGTTGATACCAGATCCGTATTGTGGTTTCAGAGCTCGATACAGGCCCGTTATGATATTTATATCCTATCTGTGAAATTTGATGAGAAACATGATTGATTTGACGTGATTCGAACCTTTGGTTGAAAAGTTAGAAGTTATAAAACTTTCTTGAAAATTTCATGCAAATTGGTGCTAAATTTGTAGTTCTAGATGTTATTCTGGAGGTTAGATCGCACGAGTAAGTTTGTATGATGTTTTAAGACTTGTGTGCATGTTTGGTTGGGAGCTTAAAGGGATTAGGTGAGTTTTGGATAGGTTACGAGATGTTTTAGACTTGAAAATTCTTGTGTTGGCTTCAGCTGTCATCCGGTATTTCCTTCTTCGCCTTAGCGAAGGGACTCTTGCGAACGCAAAGAGTGAGTTGGTATGAAGGAGAAATCCTTTTACGCGAACGTGACACTAAGCTCGCGAACGTGGAGGCTGGGGGGACTATGCCTTCGCGAACACGTTGGGTATCTCGCGAATGCGAAGGCCTTTGGCCACTGCACATCACGAGTACGACAGGCTTCTCATGAACGTGAAGAAGACCTATCCACTAATTTTAAAACAGAATCAAAGTCGAGATTTGTTCAAATTATAATATCTTCTTAACTAGAACTCGACCTAGGGCGATTTTTGAAGAGGGGTTTCAACACTAAATCATAGGATTGTGTTCTTTATCTCATTTCCTTCAATTTCCATCAACACCCATTAGATTTCTATCCCTAAATCTTGTTCTTTCATGGTAGAATTAGGGATTTTGAAAAAAATTGAGATTTTGCAAATTTGGGAATTTAGACCTCGATTTGGGGTCAGACTAATTACATATTTGGGCTCGTGGGTGAATGGGTTTTGGTTCGAACCTTGAGTTTTGACCAAGCGAGCCCGGGGTCAGTTTTTTACTTTTCGGGAAGAATATTGGAAAACTTTTAATTATGCATTGGAATTGATTTCTTTAGCGATAATTGATGTTATTAAGTTAATTATGACTAGATACGAGTGGGTAGGAGGTGGAATCTATAGGAAAATGGTAATTGAGCTTTGAGTTGGCCGTTGGATTGAGGTAAGTGTTGTGTTTAACTTTGACTTGAGGGATTAGGAATTCCCGACTTATTTGCTATCTGAAAATACATTTGTGTGGCGTATAGGTGAAGTGTCGAGTACCTATGCGCCGCCAAATCATCTGTTTAGCATGTTCCCTTCCTCGTTCGCAATATAGTATTTTTCTGTCTTAATTGCTACATGCTTATTGGTGCTTCCATGCTTAATTTTTTATTGTTATATGTTATTTTCGTTAATTACGGGATTAATTATTCCGTAGTTCATTGTATTACATTATTGGTTCAAGTTGGTTTATCGGCGCTTCATGGTACATTTTGGTTGGCCTCGCTGTATAGTATTAATTGATAAAGTTTCATAATTGTATAGATTTTCTTTTGCTTTGGTTTGAGGCATAAATATTGTGGAGGGCTTTGAGCTAAATTGTAAAATACTTGTTCCTATTGTGTGATTGGTACTGATATGATTGGATCGGGTTGCACGCTACAACTGGAGGAATAAAGGTGAAATGTGATTGTCTGGTGGGATCGGGTTACGCATCGCAACATGAGTAATAAGGGTGGACATGTGGGATTGGATTGCATGCCGCAACAGGAGAAATAACGGTGATATATTGAGGAGCAATAAAGGTGGACTAGTGGGATCAATTTGCATGCCGCAACAGGAGTAATAAGGTTGAATGTTTGTATTGTTACTGATTATATGGTGGGATCGGGATGCGCGACACATCATTATGTGGTTTATATATTCTTCTTATGCTGTGATTTTATTTCTGTAGTATTGTAACTCTCTTAAGGATTGATTATAGCTGAGTACTAGCAAGATATTTGGGTTTTGTATTTATCGGCTGCAAGTTGTTGTACCACTTCGTTTCTTATTTCCTTTTTTCTTTATTATATACCGTTGCAGGTTATATTGTATATGCCCCGTCATAGCCTCGTCATTACCTCGTCGAGGTTAGGCTCGGCACTTACCAGTACATGAGGTCCGTTGTACTGATACTGCACTCTGCACTTTCTATGCAGATATTGGAATTGGTTGTGGCTGATCGAGAGGTCGGTTGCAGGCATTCATCTAGGAGACCTAAGGTAGACCTGCAGGCGTCCGCAGGCCCTGGCGTGCCCTCCTATGTTTCTACATTTCCATTTTATTTTCTTTCAAGACAGATGTATTTTTCTTTCGGACCCATACTTGTAGATATTCATAGAATGTTTGTGGATTGTGACACTAGTTTCTAGGTGGTAATAGTTTTTGCTATTTGTTAATAGTATATGGAAAATTAGTAAATTATGTACTTCCGCAATTATTTCCGTTTGATTTAACTTTGTTAGTATTAACTATAAAATATAAAGAAAAAAGGTAAACAGAACTCTAACATTGGCTTGTTAGCGAGTGCGATGTTAGGCGTCATTACGGTTCCGACGGTGGGAAATTCGGGTCTCGATGACATTAGGCAAGTTGAACTTTAAAAAAGCATAGGTGTTGATGATCACGATATATTTGATAGATTTTCAAATAGCGAAACCAACGTTAATCTGTATGACGGAAGAAATATTAAAATATTTAGATGAAAGATGTTTTCCGCAAAGATATATATGTCGCTTTCATGAATGAATAAAATAATGCATATTAAATTAATTTGTACTGCTAGCACTCTTAGCTAACATTTCACGAAGTAGCTCGAAGGTTACGTGATGCATTACATGTTCATGCAAAATCAGAAGCCTGTTTCGAATATATCGATCTCAGGATTCGATTTATATATATTAATAATCTAATTTTTTTTTACGTTATTACTGTATATAGTACAACTACTAATTAACTGATTATAGCATTTTATTATCTTCTTTTCAAGATTATCAGATGTGACGATCCGGCCAGTCATCTTACGAGTTACCGTCCCGTTTCCCCCATTTCTGTTTCTTTGTGCTTTGTTATTCGTATTTTGTGGTATCGAGTTGGTCGGATTGAATCCGAAATGATTTTGGTAAGATTTGAGACACTTAGTCTATTTTGAGGAAGCTTAAGTTGGAAAAGTCAACCGGATGTTGATTTATGTGTTAGAGGGATCGGATGTGAGTTCCAGTAGTTCGGATAGCTTTAGGAGGTGATTTGGGACTTAGGAGCGTGATCGGAACGAGTTTCGGAGGTTCAGAGTAGAGTTAGGCTTGAATTGGCGAAGTTGATATTTTGGCAATTTCCGGTTGGTAGATGAGATTTTGATATAGGGGTCGGAATGAAATTTCGAGAGTTGTAGTAGTTCTGTTGGGTTATTTGGGATGTGTGCGCAAAATTTCAGGTCATTCGGACGTGGTTTGGTTGGGTTTTTTATCAAAAGCGGAATTCGGAAGATTTTAAAAAGTTTGGCTTGAATCCCATATGTTTTAGATTTTGATTTTGTTTGAGGTATTTTGAAGATTGGAACAAGTTTGAATAAGGTATTAGGATATGTTTGTGCTTTTGGTTGAGGTACCGGGAGCCTCAGGGTGATTTCGGATGGTTGATGGGGAGTTTGAGAAATGTTTGCAGCTGCTGAACCTTTGCTGCTTCTAGTATTTCCGCACCTACGGATTGGGGACCGCAGGTGCGACGCTGCACATGCAGAAGAGGAGTCGCAGAAGCGAATTATTGAGGAGTTGTCAGGAACCGCAGATGCGGTAGTGGGACCGCACCTGCGGAATGTTGAGCGCAGGTGCGATTTTGTTCCGTTAAGTGAAGAACCACATAAGCGGTTATGTGGCCGCATATGCGGTACCGCAGAAGTGGGTATTGTGCCGCAAATGCAAAAACATCTGGGCAGAAAGTATAAATTGTGGTCTTTACGAATTTTGAGCTATTTCACCATTTTTATCTCGGCTTTGGACCTTTTTGGACGATTTGAAAGAGGGATTTCGAGGGAACTTCATTTAGTTAAAGAATTTGGACTTAAAACTCGTTCCTATGCTATTATTTCACGGATTAGAGCTAGAAATTATGAAAATTAAGGGTGAAAATTTGGGAAAACTAGGGCTTAGTATTGGAGATCTTTGACTGAGGATTTGATGGACCATTTGAGGTCGGATTTCTGAACTTTTGATATGTATGAACTCATGGGGAGATAAGGAATCTATTGATGTAAAAATTATCGAATTCCAAGACGTGGGCTCGGGGGTCGGGTTTTGGTAATTTCAGGATTTGTGTCATTTATTGATTGTTTTCGCTTGGGCTTCGTCCCCTTAGCCTATTTTGACGTCCTCGTTCTGATTTTGGTTAGATTCGACGCGAGTGGAGGCGATTCGAGGGGCAAAGGCATCGCGAGCTAGAGATTTGACCGATTCAAGGTGAGTAATGATTGTAAATGATATTCTGAGGGTTTGAAACCCCGGATTGCACATCGTAGTGCTATATTGAGTTGAGACACACGCTGGATGACGAGCGTGGGGTCGTGCACTATTAGAAATTGTGACTTGGTCCGTCCTGATTGACGATTTTACCGAGTATTTGACTGAAATCTATTTGCTATCATCATTATTTGGGCTTCGTGCCAACTATTTGAACCCTTCGGGGGATTTTTATTGATATTTCCTCACCGTTTGACTTTATACTTGAACTTAGTCATGTTATATTCCATTATTTTTCATACTCAACCATGTTTACTCAGTTTTAATATTTAAATGATATTTTAAATTATGTTTGGGCTGAGAAATACTGTTTTACTATTGCCCGAGTTACTTGTGAGGAGTTTTGACTGAGTAAGGGCAAAGGCCTATGTTGTGAGGAAATACTTATATTACTTTGAGGCCGAGGGCCTGAGATATGTACGCCACGAGGTGGCTTGATTGATATGAGACCGAGAGCCTAGTGATGACGCCACGAGATGGCTTGATATTGCGCTTGGGCCGTCAGGGGCCCCTCCAGGAGTCTGCACAATCCCAGTGAGCGCGAGTACCCATTGTGATGTGAGATTTAGCCCGAGGTGCTGGTATTGTTTTAAATGATGTTTGGGCTGAGAAATACTATTTTACTATTGCCCGAGTTACTTGTGAGGATTTTTGACTGAGTAAGGGCGAGGGCCTATGTTATGAGGAAATACTGATATTGATTTGAGGCCGAGGGCCTGAGATATGTACGCCACGAGGTGACTTGATTGATATGAGGCTGAGAGCCTACTGATGACGCCACAAGATGGCTTGATATTGCGCTTAGGCCGTAAGGGGCCCTTCTAGGAGTCTGCACAACCCCAGTGAGCGCGAGTACCCATTGTGATGTAAGATTTAGCCCGAGGAGCTAGTATTGTTCTTAGATGTTGCCCGAGGAACGGTTTGTTAATACAGTGCCCGAGGGGCGAACCTTTATGTGTTTACTTTCCTTAATTGTTTGTCAATTACCTGCTTAATTGTTGAAAAAGGTTTTTCATGAAATCTCATTTGAGTTAAAGGATTTTTACCTATCTTTCACTGATTTATTATTTTTAAATGATTTTGCTGCTTCATTATAGAATGCTTTGTGCTTTACGTGATTTCTTACTTTCAGTCTTTATTTATATTTGTTACTCACTGAGTTGGAGTACTCACTTTACTCCCTGCATACTGTGTGCAGATTCAGGCGTATTTGGTCCCGCTCCCGAGTACTGATCCTTCCAGCTTCAGGCGGATCCGAGGAGTCTTTAGGAAGTTGTTGGCGCTCCTCCCTATCTTATTTTTTCATGTCTTTAGTTTTGTATTAAACTCGGTAGTTGACTTGGTGTGTTCTTGTTTTGTTTAGATGCTCGTGACTAGTTACACCCCGGTATCTGTGTTTGGGCTGTATTCCGCGTATTATTCTATCCTTTGCTTAAACTTCGGTTTATCTATTCATGTTTAGACTGTTTCTTAATGCTTAACTATTAATGATTGGAAAATGGAAAGTGTCGGCTGGCCTTGTCTTTACGAGGTGCGCCGTTACGACCGGGTCCCGGTTTAGGACCGTGACATCAAATCACTTTACAATTATGAAAAATTCAACTTCTATATATACACATATAGTGTAATTAGATCTTTTACAGTATATATAAAATCACCTAATGTAATTATAGGCAATCATTCACAATAGGTCTTTTACAGGTAAGTCACCTAAATGTAATTATAGGCAATCATCCACAATAGATCTTTTACAGGTCAGGATATATTATCTGTATAATCTATATTATTATAAAAGTGGAAAGTCCTAATCTAAAAAATCAAATTACTTTATTACCATTATTAAAAATGTAACTACCCTACTTAGAAGTAATTAAATTAAAAAAGCTATGCTTACCAAACCCCAAACCAACAGCTCCATACGAAAGGATGCCTTCTTGAGACAAGTTCTGTTACCCATTTATATACGAATAGATGCGTTCTTTCATGCAAGTACCATATAGTGGGATCTCAAGTAGGTAAATTTTTTCTTTTTCCTTTTTTTTTTTTTTTTTTTACATTTTTTTTAAAGAAAGTTGAAGTAAATTTCTCAAGATATGCTTCTCTATTTTGCACTCTTTGTTACTGATTCTTGATACACAGTTGCATTTTTGAAATCACATGGTAATTGTCAATCGTCCATATATATATTTGAATAATCATTTTTCAAGGACTTACTTTAATTATGTTTCTTTCTTAGGTTTTCCAAGTATCTTTGAAGACATCTTCACAAAACAATGCAATAGCGATCATACATGATACAACATGTTTGTTCCTTGGCCTTTTCGTTAAGTTAACAGAGTAAAGAGAAAGGGACTGAAAAACTTTAAATAATTGCATAAGAGTGTCAAATGGATAGGCACCCTTCTTTTGTAACTAAATACAAATATTTTTGGTATAATAACTTATTTACTTGTTCTTTATTAAATATTTTTCTTGTGGCAAGTAA
>MU738451.1:28148-51024 GCA_026770625.1 Nicotiana glauca
GTTCATGCTTGTGTGCCGGTATTGATCATAGTCTAGGGTATAGTGTATGGGTAAAAGTTAATGTACTCCTCTATAATTGATACTTGTACGTAGTTGGGAGGTTTATTAGATAGTTCCATTGCTCGAGGACGAGAAACATTTAAGTGTGGGGTGTTGATGATAGATGTTATGGAATGAATTCAAGTAATTTGGAGCTTTAAAGTCTGAGTTAAAGCTCAAGGAATTAAGCCGGAATCGTGTTTGGGGGTCAACGGATGATAGTTAGAGCGAACGAAGAATTGAGTAGGTATATTATGTACTTTCTAGTAAAATGGATATAAATTTTGGGTTGGAACTCCATTTGGTTCTCATAATATATAGTTGGAAAGCTAACTCAAAGTGCTACAACTTTCATGTTTTACGTTTTTCCAAATTCCAAGCAGAACGGGGCAAAAACGCGTAAGATTTGAGCCAAAACGAACGAAACCGGGAAAAAGGGCCAATTGGGCGCCACAGGCAGCGCCTAGCGCCACCTGTGGGGCCAAAAATAGTATGCACAAATATTTGGGTGCTATGGAGGGCGCTTGGCTCCGGGATGGGCGCCAGTGACGTGAAATGTGTCATATTTTGCTCGGGACAAGGTTATTTCAGTCCTAGACCTACCCAACACGTATAAAAGCAAGACTAAACTTATTTTTGAAGGAGAAGACGCCACTTGGGTGATATCTAATATACTTTGAAGGGAGTTTCACGTGGGGGAGCGCACACCACGCTTGGAGGAGGCTTCTAACTAGTTTTTTTCTCTTCTCTTCCTTTAATTTTTTAGTTTATTAGTTCTAGAGTTTTGGGTACTACATGAACGTTGTAGTTTGAAGCTTGAATTGTTCTTATTATTTTATCATATTGGTTTATTTATTCAATCTTGCTCTTAATTATTTGATTGCTTGATCACCAATTGAATACTATCTACGCATCTAGGATTGAACTCGGGAGAGAGAACTCTAGATTACATATAAGATTGATTAGAGGAAGATCTTAACTCTTAGGGGGAGCGGATTTGCGGTTAGGATAGGAATATACCTAATCTCCTTGCTTGATTATTATACGGGAATTATAAATGCATTCTTGTTAATCCTAATTCCATAGGAATATAGGCGTTAGGTTAGCTTGAATAGGCGAGTTGTACTTCGGGAGTAGGCTGCGAGCAATATTAACTCTGTCAAACAATAAACCAGATAAATTAATTAGACGATTTAAGTGAAAAACTTAACGGGATTATTACCTAAGACATAGCTCTAGAATATTCACTCATATTGAATTCGTCTCTATAATTTGCCAACTTGTTTCCTTTGTTTATTAGTTCACTACTTTAGATTATCTTTAGTTAAATATTCATACTTTGGAATTCACTTGAATAGATTTATTATTTGGTTTAATTTAGTTGATAGTTAATCATAAGTCCCTGTGGGTACGGTATCTGGACTTATAATCCTATATTACTTGTCGACCACGTATACTTGCGTGTGCGTTTGGGAGCAATAAGTTTTTAGCACCGTTGCCGGGGACTTAGAAATTAACTATTTTACTTGATTAGATTTTTGTTATTTTTATCTATTTAAGTTTTAATTTTAGTCTAGTGTAATTAGTATAATATATATATTTTTTACATGACATCTTTGAGCGAAAAGTGGTGGGATAATAAGTATTCTTGTTTTTGTGATCCTTGTCCATATTGTAAAGGACCTCACTTGTGGCAATATTGTAAAAATATTCCCAATACCGAGTTGTGTGCACCATCTTCATCTTGTACTATTTGTGATGGAAATTGGAATAATTGTCCTAAGTGTTGTTATCCTACTCCAATACCTTCTTATGTTGATTCTAATAATTCTTGTGAGTTTGACAGAAGTAACGAATGGGATGATGTAGAACACGATGTTCACATTCTTGATATGCACGAGAAATTATTAGAGGAATATGGAGGTTTCCATGAGAAAATTTTGAATGAGATGCAACAATTTCTAGAAGGACGAGCTGAACTGGGACAAGAGATCGATAAATTTGGAAGTTGTATTCACGACTTAGAGGCTCAATTGAGTGCAAAAGTTGATGCGTGTAACTCCCAACAATTTAGTGATGAGTTGTGTAAAGCTGAAAAAGATCTTCTATGCCAAATTGAGGAGCTAAAAATACAATACCAATCATTAGACCATGCTTTTGTTGATGTTGCCAAGGTTGACGAAGAGTGCAAAATTAAGGATGTCAAAAATAATGCAATTTTGGAGTTAGAGCGTATTAGACCTCATTCTAAACACTTTTTAACATTGTGTTTGGTTGGTGACATGGAAATTGATCCATTCGAGCATATGGAGGGTTCAATAGATGAGGAACAAAGTGTTTATATTCTGAAATTTGCCACACCAAGGAGAGAAAACGACATTCCCCACTTAAAGGCTAAGAAGTGCAAGATGTGATACCTATGGCTTGGTTCACTTTTTATACCACCGCCCTGGGAACGTGATAGAAAAATTGATGCAAAATTGGGGGCGCAATTCATATCTTCAAAGTGAAAGGAAAAGTGGTGAAAGTGATAGAGTCGTGCCACGACTATAACTAAGGCGCTTGTTGGGAGGCAACCCAATCTGTATATCTTTTATTTATTGATTTTTTTTAGTGTCAAGTTTTGTGTTGTTTTTATTTTGCAGAGTAAGGAAGTCTGAGTACCCGATGTTGAAGCTGAGGAGCATGTTTGAGCTTAAGTGTGGGGTCGTCCCAACCCTTAATATTGAGGATCATGTCCGAGCTAGACCCGAGAGGGTCTCAGGGAGTATTTCTGACCCTTGTTTTAATATCTTTCTCTATGATCATGCATCGAGGACTATGCATAATATAAATGTGGGGTGGGGAAACTACTTTCTGAAGTGTAATTGTATAAAACTATTTCTTCAGTTTTTCTTTTAGAACTTGTAGTAGACATAGTCTAGGTATAAAAAAAAAATAAAAAAAAATGTGAAAAAGTTCAGACTTTTTCCGACGATGGATCTTTTGGAAAATTTTCTTGAGCGATAAAAGTCCGATTTAAAAACACCAAAAAGTTTTTTTTATTAGGATAGTTAGGTAGTATCCCTTGGTTTTTCTTTGGGCGCCGGTTCTTTTCCAAGGATGTAGCTTGAACCTGGTACTTTAATTTTTTTTAGGAGTAGTTTAGGAAAAAAGCTGAGTCGCACTGAGATATTCATTGACATGGTTAATGCTGGCACATTAGGCTATGATTTACATTCTATTTTTTTGTGTATTTGGTTTGAATTGTGAAGCCTAAGTAAAGTAAATAGCCTATTTTGTGACGCCTTTTCTCGGTTTTTTTTGACTTGTAGGCTACATAGTGCAATATTGCTTAAATTTCTCAATTATGTATGTTTGCTTGATTTGAGAGTTGAATAGAACCGTCTTGATTGAGTCATTTGCAACGTGTGTGTGAGGAATTGTGATTTTCTATGCTATCCTGTGTAGTCTAAAACTTGCCTCGTGTGTCAATTGAAGCGAAATTGTAAGTTGTGCTATATCTAGGGGATGACGTAGGCATTTTCTTGCTTGATCATGGATGTGCTTGTCACATAAAAAAATAAAATTTTCCGTTGCTAGCCCTTTTGAGCCTATAGACCTTTCTTTGGCACTCACATTAAAAGCCATACCCCGATTTTGTTCTTAATTTGATATTGATTGAACCTTTACCTCCTAAGGCACTTAGGCGCTAAAAGAAGTAAGGTGAGATATTGGGGAGTAGTTTTCGAGTGGAACCATGAAAGGGCCCGTTGGTGCACTAAAGTTGAAATTAAAGGTCACTAGCCGATGAACTTCATTGTAGGGAGTGTGTGAAAAAGAAAAAAAAAAGAGAGAAAAATTTAAAGAAAAAAATGATAGTGAAAGTATGTAGAAACATAAAACACCTCCGATTCTTATTGATTTGCGCTAGTGAAAAATAGAGAAGTGCGTAACTGAAAAGAGGGCTATGTTGGATGTGGCAAGTGAATCGGTTGAGAAGAGTATGAGCTTGAATTGTAAATGTAGTGTATTAAAGTGCTTAGGAGGGTTAGTCACTATTCCTAAATATATCATACCCTTCCCTTAGTCTACATTACAACCTTAAAAGTCCTAATTGACCTACATTTGGCTAGCTTAAATTAGTAGAGATATACACTACGGGCAAGCTTATGGTAGGACCACGGGATGCATATGAATTCTTTGTGAGAGTGAGTAAATTTGGTTCAATTGTGTAATGTCCTTAATCTATATTCAAAAGTATATTTGAATGTATGGACTATCTATAATCACTCTTTGTTTGTTAGTAAGAGCACATGATCTCATGAATGATTAATAATATTGTAAACTTTCTTGTTAGGTAAGTTCATGAATTGAGGGTGCTTAGTGATTACAAGTCGACTTTTGAGGTTGAGTGATGACAAATAGGTTGTTGGAATTGATTGAAGTAAAATATTATATTTGGGCATGCTTAGACGGGAATAATGTGAATTTTTGTGTGTTCATGCTTGTGTGCCGGTATTGATCATAGTCTAGGGTATAGTGTATGGGTAAAAGTTAATGTACTCCTCTATAATTGATACTTGTACGTAGTTGGGAGGTTTATTAGATAGTTCCATTGCTCGAGGACGAGAAACATTTAAGTGTGGGGTGTTGATGATAGATGTTATGGAATGAATTCAAGTAATTTGGAGCTTTAAAGTCTGAGTTAAAGCTCAAGGAATTAAGCCGGAATCGTGTTTGGGGGTCAACGGATGATAGTTAGAGCGAACGAAGAATTGAGTAGGTATATTATGTACTTTCTAGTAAAATGGATATAAATTTTGGGTTGGAACTCCATTTGGTTCTCATAATATATAGTTGGAAAGCTAACTCAAAGTGCTACAACTTTCATGTTTTACGTTTTTCCAAATTCCAAGCAGAACGGGGCAAAAACGCGTAAGATTTGAGCCAAAACGAACGAAACCGGGAAAAAGGGCCAATTGGGCGCCACAGGCAGCGCCTAGCGCCACCTGTGGGGCCAAAAATAGTATGCACAAATATTTGGGTGCTATGGAGGGCGCTTGGCTCCGGGATGGGCGCCAGTGACGTGAAATGTGTCATATTTTGCTCGGGACAAGGTTATTTCAGTCCTAGACCTACCCAACACGTATAAAAGCAAGACTAAACTTATTTTTGAAGGAGAAGACGCCACTTGGGTGATATCTAATATACTTTGAAGGGAGTTTCACGTGGGGGAGCGCACACCACGCTTGGAGGAGGCTTCTAACTAGTTTTTTTCTCTTCTCTTCCTTTAATTTTTTAGTTTATTAGTTCTAGAGTTTTGGGTACTACATGAACGTTGTAGTTTGAAGCTTGAATTGTTCTTATTATTTTATCATATTGGTTTATTTATTCAATCTTGCTCTTAATTATTTGATTGCTTGATCACCAATTGAATACTATCTACGCATCTAGGATTGAACTCGGGAGAGAGAACTCTAGATTACATATAAGATTGATTAGAGGAAGATCTTAACTCTTAGGGGGAGCGGATTTGCGGTTAGGATAGGAATATACCTAATCTCCTTGCTTGATTATTATACGGGAATTATAAATGCATTCTTGTTAATCCTAATTCCATAGGAATATAGGCGTTAGGTTAGCTTGAATAGGCGAGTTGTACTTCGGGAGTAGGCTGCGAGCAATATTAACTCTGTCAAACAATAAACCAGATAAATTAATTAGACGATTTAAGTGAAAAACTTAACGGGATTATTACCTAAGACATAGCTCTAGAATATTCACTCATATTGAATTCGTCTCTATAATTTGCCAACTTGTTTCCTTTGTTTATTAGTTCACTACTTTAGATTATCTTTAGTTAAATATTCATACTTTGGAATTCACTTGAATAGATTTATTATTTGGTTTAATTTAGTTGATAGTTAATCATAAGTCCCTGTGGGTACGGTATCTGGACTTATAATCCTATATTACTTGTCGACCACGTATACTTGCGTGTGCGTTTGGGAGCAATAAGTTTTTAGCACCGTTGCCGGGGACTTAGAAATTAACTATTTTACTTGATTAGATTTTTGTTATTTTTATCTATTTAAGTTTTAATTTTAGTCTAGTGTAATTAGTATAATATATATATTTTTTACATGACATCTTTGAGCGAAAAGTGGTGGGATAATAAGTATTCTTGTTTTTGTGATCCTTGTCCATATTGTAAAGGACCTCACTTGTGGCAATATTGTAAAAATATTCCCAATACCGAGTTGTGTGCACCATCTTCATCTTGTACTATTTGTGATGGAAATTGGAATAATTGTCCTAAGTGTTGTTATCCTACTCCAATACCTTCTTATGTTGATTCTAATAATTCTTGTGAGTTTGACAGAAGTAACGAATGGGATGATGTAGAACACGATGTTCACATTCTTGATATGCACGAGAAATTATTAGAGGAATATGGAGGTTTCCATGAGAAAATTTTGAATGAGATGCAACAATTTCTAGAAGGACGAGCTGAACTGGGACAAGAGATCGATAAATTTGGAAGTTGTATTCACGACTTAGAGGCTCAATTGAGTGCAAAAGTTGATGCGTGTAACTCCCAACAATTTAGTGATGAGTTGTGTAAAGCTGAAAAAGATCTTCTATGCCAAATTGAGGAGCTAAAAATACAATACCAATCATTAGACCATGCTTTTGTTGATGTTGCCAAGGTTGACGAAGAGTGCAAAATTAAGGATGTCAAAAATAATGCAATTTTGGAGTTAGAGCGTATTAGACCTCATTCTAAACACTTTTTAACATTGTGTTTGGTTGGTGACATGGAAATTGATCCATTCGAGCATATGGAGGGTTCAATAGATGAGGAACAAAGTGTTTATATTCTGAAATTTGCCACACCAAGGAGAGAAAACGACATTCCCCACTTAAAGGCTAAGAAGTGCAAGATGTGATACCTATGGCTTGGTTCACTTTTTATACCACCGCCCTGGGAACGTGATAGAAAAATTGATGCAAAATTGGGGGCGCAATTCATATCTTCAAAGTGAAAGGAAAAGTGGTGAAAGTGATAGAGTCGTGCCACGACTATAACTAAGGCGCTTGTTGGGAGGCAACCCAATCTGTATATCTTTTATTTATTGATTTTTTTTAGTGTCAAGTTTTGTGTTGTTTTTATTTTGCAGAGTAAGGAAGTCTGAGTACCCGATGTTGAAGCTGAGGAGCATGTTTGAGCTTAAGTGTGGGGTCGTCCCAACCCTTAATATTGAGGATCATGTCCGAGCTAGACCCGAGAGGGTCTCAGGGAGTATTTCTGACCCTTGTTTTAATATCTTTCTCTATGATCATGCATCGAGGACTATGCATAATATAAATGTGGGGTGGGGAAACTACTTTCTGAAGTGTAATTGTATAAAACTATTTCTTCAGTTTTTCTTTTAGAACTTGTAGTAGACATAGTCTAGGTATAAAAAAAAAATAAAAAAAAATGTGAAAAAGTTCAGACTTTTTCCGACGATGGATCTTTTGGAAAATTTTCTTGAGCGATAAAAGTCCGATTTAAAAACACCAAAAAGTTTTTTTTATTAGGATAGTTAGGTAGTATCCCTTGGTTTTTCTTTGGGCGCCGGTTCTTTTCCAAGGATGTAGCTTGAACCTGGTACTTTAATTTTTTTTAGGAGTAGTTTAGGAAAAAAGCTGAGTCGCACTGAGATATTCATTGACATGGTTAATGCTGGCACATTAGGCTATGATTTACATTCTATTTTTTTGTGTATTTGGTTTGAATTGTGAAGCCTAAGTAAAGTAAATAGCCTATTTTGTGACGCCTTTTCTCGGTTTTTTTTGACTTGTAGGCTACATAGTGCAATATTGCTTAAATTTCTCAATTATGTATGTTTGCTTGATTTGAGAGTTGAATAGAACCGTCTTGATTGAGTCATTTGCAACGTGTGTGTGAGGAATTGTGATTTTCTATGCTATCCTGTGTAGTCTAAAACTTGCCTCGTGTGTCAATTGAAGCGAAATTGTAAGTTGTGCTATATCTAGGGGATGACGTAGGCATTTTCTTGCTTGATCATGGATGTGCTTGTCACATAAAAAAATAAAATTTTCCGTTGCTAGCCCTTTTGAGCCTATAGACCTTTCTTTGGCACTCACATTAAAAGCCATACCCCGATTTTGTTCTTAATTTGATATTGATTGAACCTTTACCTCCTAAGGCACTTAGGCGCTAAAAGAAGTAAGGTGAGATATTGGGGAGTAGTTTTCGAGTGGAACCATGAAAGGGCCCGTTGGTGCACTAAAGTTGAAATTAAAGGTCACTAGCCGATGAACTTCATTGTAGGGAGTGTGTGAAAAAGAAAAAAAAAAGAGAGAAAAATTTAAAGAAAAAAATGATAGTGAAAGTATGTAGAAACATAAAACACCTCCGATTCTTATTGATTTGCGCTAGTGAAAAATAGAGAAGTGCATAACTGAAAAGAGGGCTATGTTGGATGTGGCAAGTGAATCGGTTGAGAAGAATATGAGCTTGAATTGTAAATGTAGTGTATTAAAGTGCTTAGGAGGGTTAGCCACTATTCCTAAATATATCATACCTTTCCCTTAGGCTACATTACAACCTTAAAAGTCCTAATTGACCTACATTTGGCTAGCTTAAATTAGTAGAGATATACACTACGGGCAAGCTTATGGTAGGACCACGGGATGCATATGAATTCTTTGTGAGAGTGAGTAAATTTGGTTCAATTGTGTAATGTCCTTAATCTATATTCAAAAGTATATTTGAATGTATGGACTATCTATAATCACTCTTTGTTTGTTAGTAAGAGCACGTGATCTCATGAATGATTAATAATATTGTAAACTTTCTTGTTAGGTAAGTTCATGAATTGAGGGTGCTTAGTGATTACAAGTCGACTTTTGAGGTTGAGTGATGACAAATAGGTTGTTGGAATTGATTGAAGTAAAATATTATATTTGGGCATGCTTAGACGGGAATAATGTGAATTTTTGTGTGTTCATGCTTGTGTGCCGGTATTGATCATAGTCTAGGGTATAGTGTATGAGTAAAAGTTAAAGTACTCCTCTATAATTGATACTTGTACGTAGTTGGGGAGTTTATTAGATTGTTCCATTGCTCGAGGACGAGCAACGTGTAAGTGTGGGGTGTTGATGATAGGCTATAATTACGTATTTTAGTCGATTATTACACTCTAATTTATTGTACTTTATTTGAGTTTGAGCTTTAATCGCTAGTGTTTTGCACTAAATATGTGTTTTATGCCTTGTAGGAGTGATTCCGAGCTATATAGATGTTATGAAATGAATTCAAGTGATTTGGAGCTTTGAAGTCTGAGTAAAAGCTCAAGGAATTAAGCCGGGATCGTGTTTGGGGGTCAACGGATAATAGTTAGAGCGAACGAAGAATCGAGTAGGCATATTGTGCACTTTCTAGTAAAATGGATATAACTTTTTGTTCGGAGCTCCATTTAATTCTCATAATATATGGTTGGAAAGCTAACTCAATGAGTCGCAATTTGCTCATTTGTCCTAGCCACCTTCAAATCATGACCTGCCGATGATTACCTGCTACTACATGTTGAAACATATATACCAGTCAGTTATGTAAAAAACTTTCAATTGTTCGTATATATAAGTGAAATTCCATTATAAAAAGTTACGTTTTTTTTTAATAATCTAACAACGCAAAAGATTTTTTTACCATTGGCATAGAAAGTAACTCATAACTCTTACCATTTTTCTTTTAGTCAACATAAATCTTACCACTCAAATATTATTGTCGTTGTTTGTACTTGGTTGCATGCGTCTTCCAACGAATTAGGCGGAAAATTTGATTTGATATTCTTTTAATTAATTCCTTTGTCTCCGTTTCGCATCTAACCCAATTTGCACATTCTTTAATCCTCCTTCATTTTCCCATTCTCACCCTCTCTGCTATAAAAATCTCTCACTGGAGATTAAACTCCATAACTCCTACAAATATGTCGATGAGAATCACTCCTGCATTAGATGATTTTCACACGCCTAATACAGATACAGAAAATCAAAATACCATAATACCTGATGTTATGATCGAGTTGCCTCGATCTTACTCTTCAGAAAAGCGAGAAGACCATAGCCTTCTCGCTTTCATTGGACTAAGATTCATGTTATCCTCGATGCTAACGAGGATACATGCAGGCTATTTCAGAATAAGCCTATCTTTATGTTGGGAAACTTTATTATGGAAAACACTACTTGACCCAACCAATAATGAAACAAAATTCTTACATCATTTGCCTCAAATGATCTATCGTCCCGTTCTTATTTTCCTATGGTCATTTGCACTATTGGTTCTAGTTTTTCTTTCTTTACTCTACCTCTTGAAGTGCTTCTTTCGATTTAATTTGGTCAAGGGAGAGTTCTTGCACCATGTAGGAGTCAATTACCTTTTTGCCCCTTGGATTTCTTGGCTTATATTACTTGAATCCCACCCTTTTATAGCACCAAAACACGTTGGTTTTAAAGCTCTTTGGTGGGTATTTGCGGTTCCGGTCATAGTTTTAGACGTGAAAATTTATGGACAATGGTTCACTAAGGGAAAGAGGCTTTTAACAGCCGTGGCTAACCCTACGAGCCACTTATCGGTCATTGGGAACTTAGTCGGGGCTCGAGCCGCGGCTAAAATGGGCTGGCAAGAGGTTTCCGTTTGCTTATTTTCATTAGGGATGGTTCATTATTTGGTGCTTTTTGTGACGTTATATCAACGATTATCAGGAAGTGATCGGCTTCCGGCTATGTTGCGACCAGTTTTCTTCTTATTTTTTGCAGCTCCAAGTATGGCTAGTTTGGCTTGGGCATCAATTACAGGAAGCTTCGATACTGCGTCAAAGATGCTCTTCTTTCTCTCGTTGTTCCTCTTTACGTCACTGGTAACGTTGCATTTTAAAAAATATAACTTAGAAATTAATGTTCTTTTTGTTTTTTTGGGAGTATTTAGGTACGGGTTTAACTGGGGTCTTGGGTCTAGCGCCTTTTCCCCGCAAGAGTAATTAAAATAAACAACAGTGAAAATTTGTTTTTATATTATCAAAATATTTTAAAAAAAACTATACGTATTTGTTAGCCCTAAGAAATAAGATGGTTAGCTGATATGACATATTAAAATACAAGGAAAAATTCTTTACACATTCGGTACGTACGTAAAAGTTAAATCTTACGTAATTATTACCTATTATGAATAAATATATCTAAAGTTAAATAACTTGATAGATTAAATTTTTATCGAAATGTAAAAGTTAAACTCTAATAAGCTAAACGAAGTCACTGAAATAAAGCATGTAACCTATTATAATATGTTAGATTATAACGATATTATAAATTTTATTTATATTATCAATATGTATAAGTTAATTATGAGGGTCAAATGGTTTTATGGGTTTTTGCAAATTTATTTTTAGTTTTATGATCTTAAATTTTTTTTAAATTTATATATGGAAGATTTACTTTAAGACATAAGAGATCTATCTTTCATATATAAAAGATCTAAAAGGACACTTTGTTAATTAATTTCAATATTATAAGTGGGTCATCGTCAACTTACTATAATCTTGGAAAGTTGATGAATATCGACTTTATCTATTTTTTCTATTATTTCAAGATTTCCTCTATAAACCTAAGTTTTGGATTTTTCTGTTACGTTGCATGTGCAATAGATGAAATTGACTTCACAACAACTTTGTCTTCAAGTCTACGTATGTGTAGTGTAGAATTTAATATTGTTTCGCTACATCCTGTTGTTTTATGATAGAATCAACTTGCTATTCTATTCATGTTTCTTTCAATGTTTTAGTCTTTTTACATATAAAAAAATTCATGTTATTGGCTGCTATTTAACTATTGTCTTCTTGTACGAGCCGTACATGCCGTGATCAAGACGACTCTCACTTGTCACTCCACTAGATCGACCAGCCCATAATTTCTCCTTTTTTTTCTGTTAATAAATCTCTATTTTGGAATTTTTACGCAACGTAACCAGACTATTGTTTTTATCGGTATACATAAATTATATACTAAATATACATATTTTTACACGTCTTATATCATATATTATATGTTTCCAAATTATTTTTAATTTAAGCGATTGAAAGACATTCATCTACATAGAGTATAATTGTTCAATCTTCCAATTAGGAAATTAACTTATTTTGTTGTTTTTTTTTTTCTTTGAATTTTTAGATATGCAGGCCAAATCTCTTCAAGAAATCAATGAGAAAATTCAACGTAGCATGGTGGGCATACTCATATCCAGTAACACTATTAGCTTTGGCTTCCACAAGATATGCAAAAGAGGTCAAAGGAAAAGTGCCACATACCCTAATGCTCATTCTTTCATCTCTCTCTGTTCTTGTCATTATTGCCCTCTTGTTATCCACTGCTCTCTACTCTAAAATGCTTTTACCTGATGAAGATCCTTCTCTCACTGCCAAGTTACCCAAACAATCTTCTCCAATTATTTGATTAGAGGCGTATTCAGAATTTTAAATTAATACAGTAAAGTAGGTGAAAGACAATGAGCGCGTCCCGTTCACTATCAGACTGTTACTGAGTTTAATGGTCTTCCAGCATAGGGCCAGCAGGAGTCTTGTTATGAATCTATCTTATGTAGTATATTATTTGTATAAGCTTATGGCTGGTAGCTAGCAGTCATTACATTGTCTACTTGCTATAACTAGTCTATAGTTGTCAAGTTATACTTGTATTCAGATATTATTTGGGTTCCCAATCCATGTATTATTTTATAGTGATTTTAATAAAGTTCATATTTTATTTTAATTTTGGTTAAGTATAATCTTTGTCTAAGATCTAGCGATGTTCTTATATTCACTTAATTAGCATATGTGTGACGTATGTGATATGTCCATGTTTCAGTGACCAACTTCTGTCTAAAGATAAATAACAAATCAATATCGCTATAGCCAGCTAGTTACGTACCTGAGTTTGATATTTTTAGTTATTTATATTTTTTAGCTCTGTTGGGAGGACCTAATTTGTTTGTCGCAGATATTAGCTGTAATATTGTTGAACGAGGCAGATAGTAAATTAAATAAATTACTCAACTAAAACATCGAAGAGTTTGATGATGGGTAAGAGTATCAAATGTAGTCAACTCTTATAAATAGTACGTAGTACACATTTGTGATATTCAATAGATATGGGAAGATAAAAAACGGTGTTTTATATCGATTGGCAAATATTAAAATTTTACGAAGATGACAGGTAAAGTTTCTTCCCTCGTTAATATCACAGTAGTTGGAAAAAGAGGCATAAATATGTAACAAGATTGATTAGGACGGTATATAAGAAATACGCTGTTGACAGTAGGAGCTGAAGACGGCAGTGGATTTCAAAGAGAAAGCAAATTAGATAACCTAGGTTTCACTTTGCTATTGAGCTTCACTCTAGAAGCTTCTAAGGTTATTTATGTAATTGCACGTATTAGTTAGTGGAAGGTGTGAGTCGTTTAATTAGGCAGCTAGTTTATTTCGTCTACTTTGTATATAAAAGGCACTGTACAGTTATATTACAGAGATAATAACAAAAATTGGGAATTTTCCCTCCAAATCAATTTGTGAATTTCTTCCAAATCTAACATGGTATCAAAGCTTGTGCTCGACCCACTTCTAGATTGTTCTAGATAATTCTGTTGAATCTTCTGTGAGACTACGATTGTTGATTTGCATTTCTCGTCTTCGTTTTTCTGTTTTTGCTTATGTAATTTTGGACGCCATATATGGAGGAAGAAAATCCTTTTGGAGAAAGATTGATTGTAGTTGAGAGCTCTCATCCTCTCTATTTGAGTCCTTCCGACAATCCTGGAACAAATCTAGTATTCTCACCCTTCGATGGATCTGGATATGCAGATTGGAGAAAGTCTATGTTAATATCATTGTCATCTAAGAATAAGCTAGGGTTCATCAATGAAAAAATTACAAAGCCTAGGGATGATTCACCTTATTTAGATCTTAAGACTAGGTGTAATGACATGATAATGGCATGGTTGATCAATTCATTGACAAAAGGGATAAGATCCAGTGTACTACACTCCAAATCTTCAAGAGATCTATGGAAGCAACTTGAGGACAGGTATGGACAATTTGATATTGCATAACTCTTTAGCTTGCAAAAGAGACTTTTAGAGAAGAATCACATGATATAGCTTCACATTTCAATAGTATGAAAGCAAATTGAGATGAATTAGAGGCATTAGATGTAAAGATTTCGTGCACTTGTGTTGAGTGTGTTTGTGATGCAAAACAGAAAAACAAGGCAGTTGATAATAGATAGAAATTAGTGCAGTTTTTTGTGGGACTTAATGAAACTTACACTACCTGTAGAGGAAACATTATGATGATGTATCCCACACCAAGCATTGACAAGGCTTATTCACTCCTTCTTCAAGAAGAGAGACAAAGATCACCATAGCCTTTAATATCTTCACCTCTAGAGTCTAGCTCCTTTAGCACAAAAGATGGGAAACTATTCAGGGCAAGGAAAGTCAAATTTCACTACATATGCTGGTAATGGAAACAAATTTGGTATGCATAAAGGAAATGATAAAAGCTTTTTTGCACACATATTGTCAAAAATCAGGTCATACAATTGAAAGATGTTTTAAAATCCATAGTTATCCAACAAATTTCAGACCTAACAAGCCCAGAAGGTTTCAAAATCAGCATATTGTACAGAGTAATGCAGTCTCCACTGAGGGAAAATATTACAATGAGCAAGGAATGACACAACATAACTCATTTTTTGGACAACATGTTACACAAGGAAATTAGAATATGAACAATGGATTTCCTAACATACAGAGTCAAAACATTGGTTTTCCTAATGTGCAAGGATCTCACGATATTAACAATTTGCCTAATATTGTGGGAACCAGTCAAGAACAATATTCTCAATTTATGGATATACTACAACTGGATAAAATTTATCAGCAGGCTGCTTCAAATTTTGAGGTCAATGTAACTGCCAATTGTGCTGGTATTGCTCCTATTTTATCCTCCTATCTTCCTGATAATTCCTTTGTACACTCATGTATCCTTGATTCAGGTGCTTCTGAGCACATGAACTTTGATAAATCAATTCTATTTGTGTTTTACCTCTTTCACAACTTTTAACAGTTAACCTTACTAATTCTTACAAAATCAAGGTAACACATATAGGAAAAGTGGTTATCTTTCCAGACATGACCTTGAATAGAGTCTTATATGTCCTTTCCTTAAAATTCAACTTACTATCAGTACATCAATTGTGCTATTATTTTGGTTGTGACCTAACCTTTAATGTCTTCTTATGCTCGCTGCAGGGCCCTTCATTGAGGAAGGTTTTGGGTCTTGTTAAGATTGGTAATGGACTTTTCATCCTTTAGTCACTCTATCATCCTCTTACTAGACTGCCATGTGATAATACATATGTTTCTGCTTTTCTTACTGAATGTATTAGTAGTAATTCTATCTTTCAACCTCCTTCTATTATTTTCTGTCACAATGTATGGCATATTAGACTAGGTCACATGCCCATTTCCAGTATGAAAAACATTTAATGTTTAGCACATAATGCTTTTAATAATAGTTCCTTCCCTTGTATTATTTGCCCTTTAGCAAGACAACACAAATTACCTTTTCCATCTAGTTCTATTGCTTATTCTCATGTTTTTGATATTATTCACTTTGATACTTGGGGGCTCTATAAGACAACTACTTATGATGGTTTTAAATACTTTATTACAATTGTCGATGACTTTAGTAGGGGTACTTGGACTTATATTTTGAGCACTAAGGGAAATGCTTTCACCATTCTTCATTCCTTCATTTCTATGGTTGAAAGGCAGTTCAATACTAAAGTCAAGAAGGTTAGATCTAACAATGCTTTGGAACTTGGTTCTAGCATTGCTGCAACTGCCTATTTTCTTTCTAAAGGGAACAATCATAAAACTAGTTATATGGCCACTCCACAACAGAATGGGATTGTGGAGAGGAAGCATGTGACGACCCGGCCCGTTGTCACGTGAGTTACCGCTCCTTTTCCCCCCATATTATGTTTGCTTTATGTTTCAATATCAGTAATTGAATGGGTCAGATAGAATTGAATTAGATTTAGTTGGAAATGAGGCACTTAGCCTCTTAGAAGAAAGCTTGTTTTGGAAAAATCAACCGGAAGTTGACTATATAGTTAGAAGGCTCGGATGTGAATTCTGGTGATTTGGTTAGCTTCGCGGGATGATTTGTGGCGTAGAAGTGCGATCGGAATTAATTTTGGAGGCTCGGTGTAGAATTAGGCTTGAATTGGCGAAGTTGGAATTTTGGCGAATTCCGGTGGATAGGTGACATTTTGATCCGAGGGTCGGAATAGAATTCCGAGAGTTGCAGTAGCTTCGTTAGGTGATTTTGGATATGTCTGCAAATTTTCAGGTCATTCGGATATCGTTTGGTCAGGTTTTTGATCGAAAGTGCATTTCGGAAGTTCTTGAAGAACTTAGGCTTTGATTTGGTAAAATTTGATGATTTTGATGTTAACGATAGTGTTTTGATGATTGGAACAAGTTTGAATAAGGTTGTTGGATGTGTTGGTATTTTTTGTTGAGGTCCCGGCGGCCTCGGGGTGATTTCGGATGGTTAAACGGAGGTTTTAGGCATTGTTGCACGTCTGATGTCTCAGCCTTCTGGTATTTCTGCATCTGCGGAAAAGGAGCCGATTAAGCGGTTCCGTAGATACGGTGGGGAGCCGCAGAAGCGGATAGTTGTGGCCCAAGGGATTCTCCGCATAAGCGGAAGAGGGGTCGCTTTTGCGGGACCGCGTAAGCGGTTATTAGACCGCATAAGCGGTAGGAGGAAAACCGCATAAGTGGTGTTTGGATCGCAGAAGCGGTCCCGGGAGTTTTTGAGTTGGACCGCATAAGCGGTCAAATTGCCGCATAAGCGTGACCGCAGGTGCGGTCAGTGGACCGCAGAAGCAAAAATCTCTTAAGGGTTTTAATGAAACAGTGTTCGCGAATTTCAGAAGTTAAGGAAGACATTTTTACTTCGGGAAGAGGCTATTTTGGGCGATTTGGAGAGGATTCGAAGGGGATTCCATCAGGTATGAATTTATAGACTCGAATAATGTTATTATGGTGTAAAAACATGAATTAATCACTGAAATTCAAGGAATTAAAGGGTAAAAATGGAGGTTAGGGTTTGAAACCTAAGAAGGTTTGAATTGATGATTTGAGGGGCCAAATGGACTCAGATTCTTGTGTATTTTATATGTACGGACTCGTGGCAAGACGAGGATTCCGGTGATGTGAATTTCATAATTTTTCGAGAAGTGGGTCCGGGGCTCGGGTTTTACCAACTTCGTGTGTTTGGGTGTTTTTCGAGTTCTTTCAATTGGGTTATGTTCTATTAGCCTATTGTAATGCATTCGCTCTGATTTTGGTTAGATTCGACGCGCGTGGAGGCCAATTTGAGGGGCAAAGGCGTCACGAGCGAGGAATTTCACTGGTTCGAGGTGAGTAATTCTTGTAAATGATATCCCGAGGGTTTGAAACCCCAGATTCGCACATCATAGTGTTGTATTGTGGTGACTTGCACGCCAGGTATGCGCGCTGGGTAGAGCACCGTTGGGGATTGTGACATGGTCCGTCCCGGTTGTTGATTTTACTGTGTGATTGACTGAAGACTACTTGATGTTATCATGATTTGGGCTGATTGCCATGTTTTGGGCTTCGTGTCGATTATTTGGATCCTTTAGGGATTATTATCACTGTTTCCATGATGCTTAGCATGTTTTCATGATATCAGTCCTGAGTTAAACACTCTCTCAAAATAATTAGTAAATTTCTAAAGTCTTAAATACTTAATCTATAATTCCTAATAATTAGAACTGAAAATGATAAACTTGACTGTGCATGTGTGGCTTACGTGCATATATTTGGACTGAGTGTGGATCGGACTGTGCACCGCAGCAGTGTTGCATGTGCATTTCTGGATTGATGATGGATCGGGCTGCACGCCGCAGCGGTGTGATATTGATATTGCGCTTGAGTTGTAGGAGCCCCTCCGTAGTCTGAACCCCACAGTGAGCGCGGGTACCCAAATGGATCGGGCTGTACGCCGCAGCGGTCATGTGTATTGCATTGCATTCACACATTGATTCTTGTTTGTACTACGTGGCATGACATTTAGCACTCTCATATCATTGACATCCATGCTATTTCTTGCACTGTGTACCAGATACCCTGGTGTTATTTGTAAATAGAGTGTTGTGCCCGAGGGGCTGGCTTGTGTGCGGACTTGCACTAGCTGATATCGCATTCATATACTTAATGTTGGAAAAAGAATATTTTCAAAAGAGATTTTTAAACTGAGCTAGATGTTTCTAAAGGATTTTCACGGTTTTACTATTTTGTTCAAAAGGTTGTACTGTACTATATAGCATGATGGAGTGTTCTTACGTGATTTCTTACCGCTCAGTTATTATTTACACTTATTACCACTGAGTTGGAAGTACTCACTTTACTCCCTGCACCACGTGTGCAGATTCAGGTGTCCCGGGAGCATAGTTGAGCTATTTGCTGCTTCAGAGTTTCTCAGGAGTTGTCGAGGTAGCTGCCTCACATTCGCAGGACCCGACTCCTCCCCTATCCCTTTTATTATCTTTCCGCAGTTTTGAGACATTGTATTATTTGGAGTCTTGTCACACTGTATTGTTAGAGGCTCTAGACTCATGACCCCCAGGTCTTTGGGAGTATATTCTGTGTTATCGTGATATTCAGCTTATATCTATCAATCAGCTTAATCTTTTAGCTTCATTGTTGTTAATGATATTTAAATAATTGATTTTGAGTTTCATGCTCGGGTTGAGAGTGTAAATGGTCGGGCTTGCCTAGCAGTTGTGTTGGGCGCCATCACGATCGGGATTGGGGTCGTGACAAAGCACCTCTTGGAAGTTTGTTGAGCCCTTTTTTTTCGGGCTCATCTTCCTGTTGTCTATTGAGGGGAATGCCTTCATACTGCCACATTCCTAATTAATAGGTATCCTACCAAACTTCTACACTATAAGACTCATTTTGAAATTCTTTTTCACAAAACCCCATATTATTCTTTTCTTAGGTGTTTTGGGTGTCTTTATTTTGCCTCCACTTTTTCACATAATAGGAGAAAATTGGACCCAAGAGCAGTAACATGTATTTTCCTGGGCTATCCCATTGGCAAAAAGGGGTATAAATTGTTGAACCTACAAACTAAACAACTTTTCATTTCACGAGATGTAGTCTTTCATGAATCTACTTATCCTTTTGCCTCAACACTATCTACTGACACCCCTACTTTTCTTTAGTCTACTTCATGAAATATTGATCATTCTCCTATTGTCATTCTTGTTCCATCTAATCTCTCCTCTAATTCTCTTATTTCTATTTCTGAGTCTGCTCCCATTGCTGACATTATTTCCCCTACTCCATCCTCTACTTCTACTTCTCCACCTTCTTCTACCTCTAGTCCTGCTCCTGTGGTCCTCGAAACTGTCTTGTGCAGGTCACTTAGGGAGCATAAAACTCCTTCATACCTATCTAATTATATTTGTGGTGTTGTTTACTTGACTGATGTGTCTACAATATGTTTCCTTAATTATATATCTCCCACTACTTTTTCTTTCACAGTTCTCACTCCATCTAACCAAGGTCTCCTAAATTCTATTTCCCATATCCAAGAGCCAACTTCTTACTCGGCAGCTATGCACCCCCGATGGCAAGAAGCTATGGCCAAAGAAATTGATGCACTGCTTACCAATGAAACCTGAGATGTGGTACCTCTCCCACAGAGTAAAAAGTCTCTTCCCAGTAAGTGGGTTTATAAGGTTAAGCTTAAGTCTAATGGTACAATAGAAAGGCTAAAGACTCGTTTGGTCATTTGTGGTGACATTTAAAGAGAAAGAATCGATTTTAATGAAATATTTTCTCCTGTAGTTAAGATGACTACTATTAGATACATTTTGGCTATTGCTGTTAAACGTGGCTTGGGTCTATATCAGCTGGACGTTAACAATGCATTTTTATATGGTGATTTATCCGAGGAGGTCTACATGAAGTTTCCTGCTGGTGTTCCCTCCCCTTCTCCTAATATGGTTTGTCGTCTTAAAAAGTCTCTTTATGGTTTACGTCAAGCACCACAATAGTGGTATGCTCGCTTGACAACTGCTTTGAATTTCAAGGGCTTCTCTCACTCACTTAATGACTATTCTTTTTTTTACAAGAAGTCGGGGGATTCAGTTTCTTTAGTTGCAGTATACGTTGATGACATTCTCCTAATAGGTAAACATTTACAAGAGTTGACAGATCTTAAACAATTCCTAGATGCTAAATTCAAAATTAAGTATTTGGGAAACTTATCTTTCTTCTTGGGCATGGAAGTTTTGAGGGAGCCTCAAGGCTTTATTTTGAGTCAATGCAAGTTCCCCCTTGAGCTCTTAGCTGAATTTGATTGTGTTCGCCTTAACCCTGTTTCATGTCCTCTTCACCCTTCTTCTAAGTTGCTTTCTGGTGTTGGTGTGCCCCCCTCTGACCATATTCTATATCGTTGCCTACTTGGTAAGATCATTTTTTAACCTACATCCGGTCGGATATCTCTTTTATCGTTCAACATCTTAGCCAATATATGCAAGAACCTCGTCTTCCTCACCTTTTCGCTGCCAAACACTGTCTTCGTTACCTTCTCAATGATCGTGGTCTGGGTATTTTTCTTACTGCTTCTCCTTCACTAGATTTGCTTCCTTTTTGTGACTCTGACTGGGGCTGTTGTCCTGAGTCTCGTCATTCCATTAGTGACTTTTACATCAGTCCGAGTGGTAGCCGGTGTTGTGAAAATCTAAGAAGCAACCTTCTGTATCTTTGTCCTCCGCCGAGGATGAGTATCGTTCTATGCAGGCGTGTTGTCGCTGAACTTACTTGGCTCGTTCGTCTCTTGGATGACCTTTCTGCTTCCCCTCCGCTTCTTGTTCCTCTTCTTTCTGACAGCCAAGCCGCTATCCACATTGCCAAAACCCCTATTTTTTATGAACGGACCAAGCATGTGGAACTCGATTGCCATTTTGTCCAGAACAGTTCTAAGTTGGTCTCATCTCTCTTTTGTTTGTCCCCACTCACTCTCAATTGGTCGATCTCTTCACTAAACCTCTTCTTGGTCCTCAACATCGTACTATTCTTGGCAAGTTGGGGGTTTTGTCATTCACCCTGCAACTTGAGGGGAGGTGTTAACAGTGGTACAAGCTCTTCTGAGGAGCTGAAGACGGCAGTGCATTTCAAAGAGAAAGCAAATGAGATAACATAGGTTTCGTTTTGCTATTGAGCTTCACTCTAGAAGCTTCCAAAGTTATTTATGTAATTGCACATATTAGTTAGTGGTGGGTGTGAGTCGGTTAGTTAGACAGCTAGTTCATTTCATCTGCTTTGTATATAAAAAGCACTGTACAGTTACATTACAGAGATACAACAAAAATTGAGAATTTTCCCGAATATCTAATTATCCGGGGTGGCAATTATTTAAGATGTTATCTTGATTTTAATATATTTTAAGTAGTAGATGAAGGAAAAATTCACACCAAAAATCGAACTTGATAAGCTAAATGAATTTGAACCCTTCCGTATTATATTTATTGACCTAAAGAGTGTTATTCTTATTCGAGTTTGATAAATGAAGAAGCTTAAACTTTTCTTCCAAATATATGTATTGGAATTTGGACCAACACATATATTTTCATTACTTCAAATTAAATATTCTGCGACAGTAGCACCCAGTTTTAATTTTTAGTAATCCGTCAAAACCGCCCTAATTTAAACGGGTTGGATCGTGACTCATTTATTAACTTGAATTAAGAAGTTAGACTCGAAATAGTACAGCAAATTATTGGGTCATGTCTTAACTCTACGGGTTAAAATTACAATCCAAATCCAAACGTACAAAATCAATATTGCCAGAACCTCGCCTTCGTTATATATAATTTCAATGGCCACTACCACTAGTGGCCATTTCATTACCAGGTAAGTCACTGGCCATGCCGCTGGATCTGCCACTAGCCATGCCATAAATAAATAAGTTATACTCTTTAATTTAATTTTATTATAGGCAAATATATAGAGCTGCTGAGCTGTCAATTTCTCCTCTTGTTGACTAACCAACTGATGAATATGTAATACTAAATTCTCTCAATTCAATTGAGGTATCCGAATAAGATTTTAAATTCATCAACTAGGTTTCGTCATTAAATTACTAGAGCAGTTAATAAACACAACAAGGTGAGAAGAGCATTGTGCAAATAAATTGCTGAACTTTGACGTGAAGGAAAATTTTAAATTAGCTAAGGAAAATATTTTCTTCTAAAAAAAAAGAGGAGATAATAGGCCCGAAATAGCATAGTGGAGTATGCATATTGAGATCTGTAAACAAATAGCTAGTTAGATTCACTATTTACTTATACACAGATTATACACTAATTATATATTATTATATATATTTATATAAAAATTATAGTTGGGTGGGCAACTCTTTAGGTTAATTTAACTATTTTTTTCTACTAGTGAAGGCACTGTTCAGCTGCTTTATAACTAGGAAATTTTACACCATATAGAAAACCTTAGTACCATATTTATTTTAAATAAATTGTTGGAGACTTTAAGCCATTTGGCTTTAAAGTAGAAGAAGTGTGAATTGGAAATGGAGGGAAATAAAATGGAGGGAAAATGAAAATTTGAAGAAGTGAATTTTGTCTTGCACTTTGTCCCTCATTGGTGAGGGACAACCACATTTGTGTG
>MU738457.1:16305-33421 GCA_026770625.1 Nicotiana glauca
TTACCCATTTCGACCCAACCCCCACTTGACAAAATGACCCCGTTCTAGTTAAGTGATTCGATCTGGACCGTTGGTTCCCACCATCCAACGGCCCAGATTATTCGATTCATTTTTAATACACTAATTTCCCTACCCCCAAACCCCGTTACTCGTCTCATTTCCCAGACTCCCCCTTTCATCGTCTCCCTCAACGAACCCAAACACACCCCAAGAACCCTAGCCGCCACTAGATCCCCTCGCCTGAAACCCGACGGCAACAATGCCGCCGGTCACCAAACTAACACCACGGAACCCCCATCACACCCCGAACCCAAATCCACAAGTCCCTTACCTCGAATCATCCCTGAACTTCTCGAATCTTCAATCGATTATTCGAGTCAAAACTTAACCAACGCCAAATCGTCCCAAATTGATACCTAACACTCCCCTGACCTCCCTCATAACCAAACCAACACAGGTTTGGTTCGAATCAAGCCCAAACCATTTGAACCCCCAATCCGAGCGCCAAGAACCCTAGAAAAGGATTCGAGCCTGTTTGAAGATTTTTGTCGCTCAATGGACCTTAGTCGAAGTGTTCTCAGTTGAGAACACTCGATTAAGGTCCGTTTGGCCTCAAAAATTTCAAGTTCGAGTTGGTCCAAGTCCGTGTTTGTTCCTGATTTTCCTCTCAAGGTATTTCTTTTCTTTCTTCTATCTTTATCTATTTTTATTTTTGTTAGTTTAGTTGTGTTATTATTTTCATCTTTTTCAATTTTTTTTTGTTAATTGTTCTATCCATCTTCAGTATACCTTTTTATTTGGTCAAGTTCTTCTGTTTTGTTTCATTTATTGTGATTGAGCTATGTGTTTAATTTGTTTAAGGTCGTCAGGAAGTCAGTTCATATTTTTTTGATCCCCTGTTCTGCCCGGAAAATATGAATAACTGATATGTCAATTATTTGTTTTCGATTACATGTAATTGATTCAAATAAATATCGTCGATTAATTTCATAGGTCTGTCCGTTAGAACATTGGACAGTGATTGACACTATTAATTTGGTCCAAAATCACTGTTGAATTGAAGCCTAAATTGTTTGTATTTTTAAAAAATTAGGAAGTTGAATTGGATAGATGTTAATTCTAATAGAAGTCAGAAACTAACAGCTAAGGTTCAAAAGAGTGCAATGCACATGGGATAGACTAGTGGAACCTGCTGGACAGTAGAGTATTCCATTAGTTTCTGACTTCAGGAGCTTTTTAAATTAGAGGCTACATACTTAGACAAACAAAAGTGGGAAAACAGAGGGAATAAGATGGGGGCTGTTCAGTTTTAAACAATTTTTAAAAGGGTTTGAAAGGTTGTTAGTTTAGGTTATAAAAGGGAGAAATTTTCAGAATAAAAGGGGAGAGTTTTGAGCTATTAGGGGAGGGCTTTGAGAGTTTTTCCTTCCAGCTTCTGATTTCCAGTCTTTGGAGAGATACATGCTGGGATATACATATTCGAGAGACATTCTGGAATAGGGATACATATTCCAGAGTAGAGAGCAGTAGAAACACTATTCCATTGTCTTTATTTTAGTTTAAGTTTGTTTGTTTCAGTTCATAAGTATAATTGAACTCCTAAAGCCTCTCTTTCTTTTAAAAAGATCGGAAGAACAGTGCATTTGAACTAGTAATCCTGTCCCTGTAACACTGTCACATTGTTTCCGAGATCAGAAATAATTGAGCCTTCTCTGTTTCTATTCCCACACCTGAGTTTCAGTTTGTTTGAAGGGTTCTGCTGAGTTCCCTTGAGTTTTCTGTTTGTTTGCTGCTTGATTTTCTGGAGTTATTGGTCTTCTTAAGTTCTCTATTGGTATAATCTATTCTGGGGACTTCAGTTTTGCTACTGGGCTGTATACCTTGTATCCTTAAGTTGCTCTGTTTGTTGCTGGTTGCTGTTGCCTACTGTGAGCTGCTTACTGATCTCTCTTCCTCCATTTTCCTTTGCTTTCAAATTCCAGGTATGCCTTCGAAACACAGCTGATGTAATTGCTTGAACCAAGAGATCGGATTTTGAAATGAAGTGCTATCCCGAAAATCATAGTTAAAGATAGATATTAGTTTTATTTTTCTCATTCATGTCTACCTAGTTCCTGCTTTTTAGCATGTGTAAATTGGAATAAACTTTGCCATGTTTGAATTATTACAATTTAAACTAGGACTGTTTTCAGGATCAAATTGAATCTGGTACCATTTAATTTAGAACATTGGAAACATAGTTGGTTCAATTAACTGTTCAGTTTTATAATGCGTAGAGCTCGAATACGTCTCAAGATCGGGAATTAATTCCAAACCCGACATGCATTTAGTTGTTGATAGTTGACCATTATGTACAGCTTAAATCTTCACCATGCATCAGTCATATATGCCTCATGATAGGGTTCCGGTTATTCCTCTAGTCGTTTGCCCCACGTTAATCGACTAGAAAGGATAATTTAAGTAATGAGTCCAATGCTCCCGCATCATGTTTGTAGACACGGCATTGAGGATTAAATCGGTTTTGAACTAGTGTTAATCCGAAATGTAAGGTAATCACGGCCATATGTTAAACTTATTTGAACGATGCGTGTTTGCATGAAAGCTATGACTAGAACAAAGGAGGATCACATATAATCAACAGTCCCTTTTGAAGCATAACTTGAAATAACCCTGTTGCAAATTGGGCCGTTCCTGTTTAAAATTTAAATATGCAAATTTAACGGAATAGAGCGGTATTAGAATTGATGGAAAGCACATAGTTAATAACATGTATTAAAATCAGATATTTTTGCCATTTACAATAGTTTAAGCGACCGTGCTAGAACCACGGGATTCGGGGGTGCCTAACACCTTCCCTCGGGTCAACAGAATTCCTTACTTAGAATTTCTGGCTCGCAGACTTCATTTGGAAAGTCGAAATTTCCTCGATTCGGGATTTAAATAAACCGGTGACTTGGGACACCTTAATTTATTACAAGTGGCGACTCTAAAATAAATAAAATAATCCCGTTTCGAATATCATCACTTAAATTGGAAAAAACTCCTTTATATATTCCATTGAAAGGGGCGCGCCAAAAGGAGGTGTGACAACTTAAATACATCTAATATATTTTATAACAACAGAAAACGTATTACAATTCATAATATAGCAAATGTTATCTATGAATAACTAATTTCCGCTAGAAAATTTCTCTTACTTTTAACTCCTCTGCCAGCTGACGCCTTTTGGGCGGTGGGCGCCGAACGCAACAAAGCAAAGCCAGCAACCGGTCAACATTATTACGCCCTCTGCGCACGTTAGCCTCCCCCGCAACCCCACCGACCTTAGCGGTGGCTTCTCCGCCCTCTTTCTAGATCTCCACATCAGCCCGCCGCACCCCCTTTTAACCTAACTTATCACCTATCTTTCATTATGCCTCCGCTCTTCTCCGCCTCCCACCACCCATCACCAACATCTAATACATCTCAACACAGAAATAATTACCCACATCATTACAAATTTCTAATTGATCTCAACAATGGCGACTCTATCTTCATCAACGCAAGATTTCTCAAACTCCCAATCGGAACTACCCTCAGCCAACGTCACGGTGGCGGTGTCATCGCGCCGTCTTCCGCCGCCGTGCTGGTCTCACGACGAGACCATAGCCCTAATTGATGCTTATAGGGACAAGTGGTATTCCCTAAGCCGGGGAAATCTCCGGGCTAATCACTGGCAGGAAGTAGCTGACGATGTTGCTGCTAGATGCCCTGGTGTTGATCCGCCGAAGACGGCCGTGCAGTGCCGTCACAAGATGGAGAAGCTTCGGAAACGTTACCGTACTGAAATTCAACGCGCTGCTCCTTACGGTGGCGTTCGATCCCACCGTTATTGCTCTGCTTGGGTCCTTTTCAAGCGTATGGATGCAATGGAAAGGGGTCCTAATGCTGTTTCTAGTGATGAAGAAGCTGATGAGGATGTTGAAGATTACCGTCAAAACAGTGTTAAACTCATAGGAGATTTGTATGGTAACAACAATGTGAACACTAATAATAATAATCGTAGTAGTAGTTTTCAAGGGGTTGTGAGTAATGGAGGAGGTGGGTTTCGTATCCGGATACCGGGGATGCCCGTGGCAGCTCCGCCAATGGCGAACCTATATAGTAGAATGGAGGATTCTGGAGTTGAACACCCTAGTAATTTTGGCCCTGGTAAGATGTTTAGGGGTGATGGGTTTGTGAAGAAGGCTGATATGGGGAAAAGGGTTGCTGGTGAAGGAGTGGGCCCAGTGAGGGAGAAGAAAAAGGAGGACCCGATGGGGGAGATGGTGGCGGCAATAAAGATGTTAGGGGATGGATTTGTGAGAATGGAGAGGATGAAGATGGACATGGCAAGAGAGTTGGAAGAGATGAGAATGGAAATGGAAATGAAAAGAAATCAGATGATACTTGAATCGCAGCAGAGGATTGTGGAGGCTTTTGCGCAGACGTTATCAGAGAAGAATCATAAGAAGCCTAAGAGAATGCCAGCTCATGAATGCTAAAGTTGCCTTTTTGTGTGAATCTTTTGCAGCATTGAATTGCAGAATGCATACTCGGGCAATGCAAGCAAGATTTGGAGCATAACTATGGTTTGGAGACAGACTACTTGGTACTCGGTAGAATTATACAGGAACTGGAATTTGGTGAAGAACTTCGGAACTATGAGTAATGTATTTTGCTGCCTTTTAGCACGTTGAGGGTTCAACAACTTTCTTTTTGATGGTAAGGTTTCGACATCCTCTCCCTTTACCTCATTGGCAGAAGAAGATATTACCATCTCAGACTTCACACGGTTATCGACTTCTGTTCTTTGAACCTCCTTTGTTGCTGCACCATAAATAATTTATCAATGCCAATATCAATTATCTGTTTCTCTTTAACGCTGGGACGGACCCGTGGTTTTAAACTTTATGAGTGAAAATTTTGAAGTTCTTATTATTGAAGCTTTTGCGCTTTTAAAATTACGGGTACAAAATGTACAATTTTGACATTTTAGTAACTTTCACATTAATATCTGTACCCCACATTGAGAATGATTCAGTTGAACCTAATTTATTTATTTAAGGTGCAAGAGGTCCTGATAAAAGGGAAAAAGCAGAAAGAAACAAAAGATTATTTTTTTCCCTATAGTTAGCAACTACTAATATTCTCATATTAAGGCATATATCAGTCTCAACTGGTTTGGTAGCTTTTTATTATTTGAATTTGAAAATGTACCTGTTTGTGGAGAGGCTGAAAGTTTGAACTTTGAACTAAAGGGAGACTAAACAACATAGAAAGGAAAAAAGGAGGCGACCAGAATTTTCTATATTGTTGATCACATTTTTGCGTCAATGACACTTATTTTATTCTAAGAAGTTTGAAACAGGAAAGGGAAAGAAATAAATATGATATTCCTTTCACAGTTGAAATTCAGCTGTAGGCTTATATGAAAGTCAACTCTTTTTTTCCCTATCCAAAATAAGTTGAATTTTCTGATCCTCGGAGCTGAGATATTCCTTAGTTCTAAGCACCAACTGATGAAGGAAAACTAAAGTCTGCAGATTGATTTTAGAATTCAAGGGAGAAACAGCCAAGGAATTAACATTATTTTTTGGTAGAATTAATGGACAGAAGGCTGTGGGAGGCTGCTCAAAAAGGAGATGTTCATCACTTGCAAAGCTTGATCAAAGAAGACCCTCTTCTTCTCAGGGCAGTTTCATTAGCAGGTACTGAAACTCCTCTTCATATTGCTTGCTTGTGTGGCCATCTTGAGTTTGTGAAGGCGATCGTTCATCTGAGGCCAGAATTTGCAAGAGAAGTAAACCAGGATGGTTTCAGCCCTTTGCATATTGCCTCAGCAAATGGGGATATAGAGATTGTAAAGCAGCTCTTGAGCGTTGACTGCAATCTTTGCCTTGTCAAGGGGAAAGACAGAAAAATTCCCCTTCACTATGCAGTAATCAAAGGCAGAAAACATGTTATAAGGGAGCTTCTTGTGGCTTTTCCAGACTCTGTAGCAGAAGTAACTGCTCGAGGCGAGACTTGTCTTCATTTAGCTGTCAAGAATCATCAGTTTGAAGCATTCAAATTATTACTTGAGAACCTCAAGGAATTTAACAAGTTTGATCTATTAAGCAAGAAGGACATCCTAGGAAACACTGTCTTGCATCTTGCTGTGTCCACTAAGCAATACGAGGTTGTTGATCTACTGCTCGACGAAAATGTTGTTCCTAAAGGCACAATTGTGGTGAATTCCTTGAACAAGGGAGGCCTTACACCTTTGGATGTACTACTTAAGGAATGTGGAGATGGAGATATTGAGGAAATTTTAAGAGCATCTGGTGCTGTATTTGTTGTAAACTTGCAATCTTCACAGCAAGAAGCTTCCCCCCAATCTTGGGTTGTTTCAGTTCAAGATTCATCAAATGAACAACCCAGCAGAGAGCATAGGAGAGACCAACCTCGATCTCGTTCTAAGAAGCTTCAGGATTACTTCAAGTACGATAAAACCAAAGATTCTCCAGGAAAAGCTAGAGACACCCTTCTTGTCATAGCCATTCTAATTGCAACAGCAACTTATCAAGCAGTGCTTAGTCCACCAGGAGGTGTTTGGCAGGACAGTTACCGGCCTGGAGGAAATAACAACACCAGTAGTGATGACAAAATGTCCGTGCCACATGTCGCGGGACAATCAGTGATGGGAACCATCAATCCGATTTCCTATGGCTTGGTCTTGGTTTTCAATTCCATTGGATTTTATGTCTCCCTTCACACGATAAATTTCCTCACAATAGGATTTCCATTGCAATTGGAACTGCAAGTCTCACTTGTTGCCTTGACAGCAACCTATGGTATTGTGATGTCTGCCATAACACCTAACGGGGGAATTGCTCTCTTCTTTATCATCTTTTCTTCAGTCTTTCCAGTTTTGTTGCCTTACATTTCAATGTTGCTGAGAAACTATTGCAAGAAACCTAGATTCTTATCAAGATTTATGAACTGTTCATTTAGTTGAACAACATCTTCATGTATTTTTTTGTTCTTTTGAAGTTCAATCAGGATGTATTCAATTACGAAAAAAAAGAAGTTATAATATCATAGAGATTAAATATATAATTAATAAGTTACTAATTGTTATAAAATAATAAAAGAAAGAAGAAGAGTATTGCAGAGGAAATTAGAGAGAGAATTCTTATTGATATGGGATGAATTATAATGGAATAGAACCCTCTATTTATAGCCTCTATTTATAGGGAGAGAGTAACTTAGCCACCAAGTAATAAACTCTAGAATCTCTCCAAATATAGACATTCACCATAAATAAAATTCTATTTATAACACTCTCCCTTAAATGTCTATTCAACAAATAATGTGTCGTTAAAACCTTAACTAAAATAAAACCTAGTGGGAAAAAAATTCTAGTGAAGGAAAAAGAGTACACATATCTAATAATACGCTTTTTGGTTGTCTCGTTAAAAACCTTGCAAGGAAAATTTAGTGGGACAAAACCTTGTAAGGGAAAAAGAGTGCAACGCGCATTAACTTCCCCTGATAAGAGCATTGATTCACATCCTTGAGCCTTCATATTCCAATCATGTGCATTATCTTCAAAAGATCGTTGGCAGAGATTTGATAAGCAAATCAGTCATATTAACTTGAATGAATATATTACACCTTGAAATCATCCTTCTTTATAGATATGTAATGTCTTCATATAATGTCGTGGAATGGCTCTTCAATATCTCCATAGAGATTCTCGCTATCATATTATCATACTTATAATTATAGCAAGATATATATGTGCACAAATTGCACTTAGGAAGTGGTACTTCAAGATCAAGAATTGTATATGCTTCAAGCAATTTAAATCATTTGGGGATTGTCATATAAGTATAGTCAAATAAGCCATACAATAGACTTCAATTAGATGCATATCAAGTTTTCATGTCATGCTAGACAAATGAGATATCCAAAACTGATTGCACATATCAATTGTTTGAACTGTAGGTCCAAAATAACATGTCTTACATATAAAATCAATTCTACTTGAATTGTTTCTCTTGACTTAATATCCTCATATATATTTAGCGCTATTATAGATGTCATCGACAAACATTTTATATCGGTTCCAACATCCTTAATTTTCATAAAAACATAATATAGAGATCTCTTCATTCATATATTCAGGTACTTGAATCTCTCATGAGATTTTATGAAGTGTTATGTCATGTGATCTTCTAGATCACTTGCCTCTTTTATTATGATCTGTGACGACCCAGCCCGTCGTCACGTGAGTTACCGCCCCGTTTTTCCCATATTGTGTTGCTCTATGTTTCAATATCAGTATTTGAGTTTATCGGGTAGAATTGGATTGGTTCTAGTTGGAAATGAGACACTTAGCCCCTTAGAAGGAAGCTTATTTTGGAAAAGTCAACCGGAAGTTGATTATATAGTTAGAGGGCTCGGATGTGAGTTTCGGTGATTCGGTTAGCTTCGGGGGATGATTTGTGACTTAGGAGTGCGATCGAAATTGAATTTAGAGGTCCGGTATAGAATTAGGCCTGAATTGGCGAAGTTTGAATTTTGGCGAATTCCAGTTGGTAGGTGAGATTTCGATTCGGGGGGTCGGAATGGAATTCTGAGAGTTGCAGTAGATTTGTTAGGTGATTTTAGATGTGCGGGTAAAATTTCAGGTCATTTGGACGTCGTTTGGTTGGGTTTTTGATTGAAAGTGCATTTCGGAAGTTTTGAAGAAACTTAGGCTTGAATTCGATATGATTTAATAGTTTTAGCGTCGCTTGACGTGTTTGGAGGGTTGGAACAAGTTTGAATAAGGTTTTAGGATGTGATGGTGCTTTTGGTTGAGGTCCCGGGGGCCTCGGTGTGAATTCGGGTGGTTAACGAGAATTTTTGAAGCATTGTTGCGGGTCTGAAATTTCTGTCTTCTGGTATTTCCGCATATGTGGAAAAAGAGCCGCAGAAGCGGTTCCGCAGATGCTGCGGGGAGGTCGCAGAAGCGGACAGGCGTGGCCCAGGGTAGTTCCGCATAAGCGGACGGGGGTCGCTTCAGCGGGTCCGCATAAGCGGACATTACACCGCAGAAGCGGTCGATAGGGAACCGCATAAGCGGATACTGAGTCGCATAAGCGAAGTCTGGCATTTTAAGTGAAAACCGCATAAGCGGTCATTTGGCCGCAGAAGCGGTCCTGCATAGATGGTAGCGGGACCGCAGAAGCGAAACGTGGCAGGGGTTTTAGTGAACAGTGTTTCACGATTTTTGAAAGGGAAGAAAACATTTTGGACTTCGGACTTAGGCGATTCTTGGGCGATTTTGGAGAGAATTCGAAGGGGTTTCATCAGGTACGAACTATTGGACTCGGATTATGTTTATATAGTGTAAAATCATGGATTAAACACTGAAATTCAAGGAATTAATGGCTAAAAATGGAGGTTAGGGCTCGAAACTTAAGAGAGTTTGAATTAATGATTTGAGGGGTCAAATGGACTCCGATTCTTGTATATCTGATACGTACGGACTCGTGGCGAGACGAGGAATCCGATGATATGAATTTCGTAATTTTTTGAGAAGTGGGCCCGGGGCTCGAGTTTTTCCAACTTCGTGATTTTCGATGTTTTTCGAGTATTTTCGATTGGGTTATGTTCCTTTATCTATTGTAACACATTCCTTGTGGTTTTGGTCAGATTCGACGCGCGAGGAGGTTGATTCGAGGGGAAAAAGCTTGGCGAGCTAGACTCTTGGTCGGCTAGAGGTGAGTAATGACTTTAAATGATGTCCTGAGGGCTTGAGGCCCCGGATTTGCACAACTTGGTGCTGTGATGAGACGAGACACGCGTTCAATGACGAGCGCGGAGTCATTTACTAATGGGGACTGTGACTTGGTCCAGTCCGGATGATATTTTACCGCGTACTAGCTATGACTTGTTGTTTTTCACTATGATTTGGGCTTATTGCCATATTTGGGGCTTATTGCCAACCGTTTGAACTTTTTTATGAACTATCATCACTATTTTCCCTCACTATTTGAAATATTATTTGAACTCAGTCCATGTGATTTACACTGTTTTATGAACTCAGCTATATTTTACTCAAACTTTGAGTTTTAACTGATATTTGAACTATTGTTTGAGCTGAGTATTATTGTTTTACTGATGCCCGAGGGGCTTGTGACTATTTTGAACTGATACAGGCCGAGGGCCATATGTGAGGGCATGATGAGTGATGCGAGGAGGCTTTCAGGCCTCGAGTGATTGGTGAGGAGGCTTTCGGGCCTCGAGTGTTATGTGAGAAGGCTTCCAGGCCTTGAGTATATTATGAGCAGGCTTTCAGGCCTCGCATTGATATTGTTCGGGCTTTCAGGCCTTATTGATAGTGCTTTGGCTGAAGGAGCCCCTCCGGAGTCTGCACACCCACAGTGAGCACGGGTACCCATATAAGTAAGAGTGAGCCCGAGGGGCTGATGTTGTACTGAGTGATTGATACGGAGCCCGCGGGGCTGATACTGCACTGAGAGTTTGATATGGCGCCCGAGGGGCAGGTTCCTGAGTATCTCTTATTGATTGAGAATTATTGTTTTAACTGTTTTCAACGAGTTTTCTTACTGTATTTCACAGGTTTCTACCGTTTATCTGATTTTACTGCTTGAGATAGCATAAATTGTGCCTTTGTGGGATTTCTATGTTCTCAGATATTATTTATTTTTATTACTCACTGGGTCGGAGTACTCACATTACTCCCTGCACCGTGTGTGCATATACAGGTATAGCAGAGTCCGTTCTTGAGCGCTGATTTCCATCCAGACCAGGCAGACCCGGAGAGACGAGGTAACTGTCAGCGTCCACAGCCCCGTTTCTTCTTTATCTTTTCTTGTATTTCATCTATCTCGGACCATGTTCTTAGATACAGTCTTGTAGTAGTTAATGAACTCTGTAGTAGCTCATGACTTGTGACACCCCGATTGCGGCCTGGATTTGGGTTGGCTTTCTTGTTATCACGGTTATGTTCGTATTGCTGGTTACGATATTCCTGCTTTAAGCTTATTTATGATTGATAACTGTCAGATATTTGAGGAGTTAAATGATCTGCTGGCTGGCCTCGTCTTCGCGAGAGGCGCCATCACGACCAGGTGGGTTTTGGGTCGTGACATGATCATATTTTGATCATTTGCTCATCTTCTTTATCAAAAAGTTTATTTGAAACCGATCTGTCTATACATTTTAAGGGTATCATAGACTTTGTCCTTCTAGGACTTATTATAATAGGAGTATTTGCAGTGAGAATATAGTTACTTTCTTTGGGTCAGTAAATGTATCTGGCATGCTTTGCAATAAATTGCACATGAATTATCCTTTTATGAACTTCAACTTCATATTATTTTATTCGAGGATCTAGATGTATAAATGATAATTCATTCCATGTAACATTTTCTCAACTGTTGTATCTTGACACCCCCTCATGTTAGAAAACTAACTTATTTCCTCAACTTTGAGAACTCATCTTTGTGCGTTATGGTGATAATCAAAATATACACCGCACATCAATAATAATAAGATGGAATTATTTGGTTCCTGACCCTAAAACCACTTGTGAGGGGAGAAAATAATATACTTTTGTATATAACGTATATCAAACTGATATACAAAACTTTGTTCTGATAAGCAATTGTTTAGCTATTAAGTCGAGGCACTCAATAAATATTTTGCTAAACCAACTGTGATGTAGACCAACTTATCAAGATGAACTTCTTGAATAGAAAATCTGGAATATGCTCTAAATTAAATTTTTGAGCAATTTACCTCGCCACCACCATGTTGCGGGTTAATAATAATCGTGCATGTAACCATCTCATAGATGCATCTTATGTGGTATACATGGCAGGTGAATGGGCCCCAACCTTTGATATTTCCAGCATTCATGGGATTCAATCCCAGTTTTAGTTGGTCAATTAATTAATGAGAACAAACAATGTAAGAGAATTCGTAAAGAACTTTCTAGTTCTTTAATATTTACCCATGTGAATTCTTTATTATTTTTGCACATCATACTATGGCTAAACCAATTATGCCAACTGAATAAATTATCAATATTGATAAACTTCACATTTACATCATGACGTGTGCAATTATCAATAAACTCCAAGTTTATTATGATATGGATTTTTATATCAATAAACATCCACTTTAGTATGGTATTCTTTTATTTGTGTAGTACATACTGGAGAATAAAGCGGGTAGCTTTTCACATACATATTATCCCGCTACAAGTTGTAGTAATAGAAGATATTAAATCTTTCCTTTATTTATAGTCTCAATATAATCAGCCGCTTTCGCATATACTTTGGAAACTGAATAAGTTTCTTTGAGACTTACAACAACACAATACCTTATTGGTAATCAATTGTATTTCTCCAAAATAGTATAATTGGCTCTTGCAGAGTTCTCAACTAATTTTATAGTACCACATATTCATCAACATCCATATGGTAAATATCTCTTTTAAGGAGAAAGTTATACCATTATGGTCATGGTCAAAATTATACGCAAGATATGTTTCTTGCATTATTGTTGTCCTTTAATAATCACATTGCCAAAATATTTTGGCATACAATAGGTACGTGACTAATGACCATTCATGTCATAATTATGACATTATTTTCTTATATCATCTCAAATCTCCTTCTAAAGGTGAGTGTGGTATATTTACTACCACTAGCACGTTCATATCCTTCCAAGAATGAGTATGTATTCATAAATAAGATATTTTCACATTCACATCATGAATGGACCAAATCATCTATATGTACTTTATAAAATTTCATGCCAAATTGATGACAAATATTACTTTTACAGAGTGAATGATTATTTTGAGAACCCTTATTATTTTCATTATCACAATGATGACGATTATAATTTCGTCTATTGCCACGTCCACATCCATTGATACATTCATAGTAATACTTTTGTCTGCTTTCAGACTTATCATATACTGCTATCACATTCTCTAAAGGGAATGAGAATGGAGAAAATTCAATGGGACGGGATTTCAATTCTTTGTCCACTATCATATATGAATTTAATCATGGCAAGGCATAGAAATTTTACCACTTTGGGTGGTTATAATTTCTTTCAAACTCCATTAGAGTTGCAATCAAAATTTATCGTCTTTGCTTGTATTTAAAATTAAATTATAGAGTGTCAAGAATTTAAAAGAGAAAAGTAAAATACATACCTTAAATCCAAAATTTAATCATGAAGGAAGTTGATAGAACAATTGGCAATCATTATGCTCAATCCCAAAGCTTCTACTCAATTGGTTAGAGTCTCGTGCTGATAACGTGTTATGAAATAATAAAAGAAGAAGAAGAGTATTGCAAAGCAAAGTAGAGAGAGAGGGAATTCTTATTGATATGGGATGAATTACAATGGAATAAAATCCTCTATTTATAGGGAGAGAGTAACTTAGCCACCAAGTAATAAACCCTAGAATCTCTCTAAATATAGACATTCATCATAAATAAAATTTTATTTATAACACTAATATTTTAAATAAAAATATATATTTTTAGATATAAATATCTTACTTAAATAGAGTGGTATCTAATATTATAACATGATATCTATATCTGTCTAAAGTCATATCTACACCTATTACCTACCAACTAGAGGTCAAGTTCAAATATCTTAACAATGACACATCAAATTCAATAAATTTGATTCTAGAGGATATTAATATACTATTAATAATGACGTATCAAATTCAATAAATTTGACTATAGAGGATATTAATGTACTATTATTCCAAAGTAATCATTTAGTAATTTTTTATGTTTAGTAATTATGTTTATTAATCCCAAAAGAAATAAGACAATCGTGTTGTAAATAATAAAAGAAGAAGAATAATATTGCAGAGAAAGAGAGAGAGGGAATTCTTATTGAATTTTGGGATGAATTACAATGAAATAGAACCCTCTATTTATAGGGAGATGGTGACTTAGCCACCAAGTAATAAACCCTAGAATCGCTCTAAATATGGACATTCACCATAAATAGAATTCTATTTATAACACTCCCCCTTGAATGTTTATTCAACTTATAATGTACCTCGTTAAAACCTTAACTAAAAGAAAACCCAATGGAAAAAAAATTTTAGAAAAGGAAAAAGAGTACACGTGTGTAGAAATACGCCTATTGGTTGCCTCGTTAAAAATCTTGCAAGGAAACCCCAGTGGGAAAAAACCTTGTAAGAAAAAAAGAGTGCAACGCGCATTAACTCCCCCTAATGAGAGCGTCAATTCACATCCTTGAGCCTTCGCATCCCGATCTTGTACACTAGCTTTTTGAAGGTTGACGTTGGTAGAGATTTTGTGAACAAATCAACTATATTATCACTTGAACGAATCTGTTGCATATTAATATCACCATTATGTTGAAGATCGTGTGTGAAAAATAACTTTAGTAAAATATGTTTTGTCCTATCTCCTTTTATGAATCCTCCCTTCAATTGAGCGATGCATGCTGTATTATCTTCATAAAAAATTGTGGGTAACTTGTCACATTTCACACCACATTTGTCTCGAATAAGATGTATTATAGACCTCAACTACACACATTCTCGACTTGCTTTATTAATAGCAATTATCTCAGCATGATTAGATGAAGTAGCCATAACTGATTGCTTAGTCGATCGCCAAGATATGGCAGTGCCTCCACAGGTAAACACATAACCTATTTGAGATCGAGCCTTGTGTGGATCGGATAAATACCCAGCTTCAGCATAACCAACAAGATCGGGACTGCAATTGTTGCATAAAATAAACCCATATCGGTAGCTCCTTTTAGATACCGCAATATGTGTTTGATTCCATTCCAATATCTCCTTGTGGGAGCAGAGTTATATCTTGCTAAGACATTAACTGAAAAAGTTATGTCAGGCCTTGTAGTATACATTAGTGCACCAATTGCACTAGGATATGGTACTTCAGGACCAAGTAGCTCTTCATTCTCTTCTTGAGGTCGGAATGGATCCTTATTCACATCAAGTGATCGAACAACCATCGGAGTACTTAATGAATGTGCTCCATCCATGTAAAACCGTTTCAGTACCTTTTCTATATAGGTAGATTGATGAACGAAAATTCCATTTGCCAAATGTTCAATTTGCAAACCAAGACATAATTTTGTCTTTATCCGAGATCTTTCATCTCGAATTCCTTCTTTAAATAATCAATTGCCTTTTGGAGTTCTATAGGAATTCCAATAAGGTTTATGTCATCAACATATGCAGCAAGTACAACAAATTCCGTTGTTGTTTTCTTTATAAAAATACATAGGAAAATGGCATCATTTATATAGCCTTCCTTTAATAAATACTCACTAAGACGATTATACCACATTCGTCCTGATTGCTTTAGACCATACAAAGATCTTTGCAATTTGATTGAAAATATTTCCCGGGATTTTGAATTATTTGCATTAGGCATTTTGAATCCCTTGGGAATTTTCATGTATATCTCATTATCAAGTGAGCCATAAAGGTAGGCGGTAACCACATCCATTAAATGCATGTCAAGCTTTTCATGGACAGCAAAACTAATGAGATAACGGAACGTTATAGCATCCATAACGGGTGAATATGTCTCTTCATAATCGACACCAGGCCTTTGTGAAAATCCTTGTGCAACAAGGCGTGCCTTATATCTTTGTACCTCGTTTTTCTCATTTCTCTTGCGTACAAAGACCCATTTATAGCCAACAGGCTTAACACCATTAGGTGTTTGGACTACAGGCCCAAAAACTTCACGTTTTGCAAGTGAATTCAACTCTGATTGGACTGCTTCTTACCATTTTGGCCAATCAAGTCTTTGTCGACATTCTCCAACAGATAGAGGTTCAAGATCCTCACTTTCTTGCATAATGCTAGATGCAACATTATATGCAAAGACATAATCCACCACTATATCCACTCGATTCAAATTTGTCTCAATATCGATTGGATTTATTGATAGTTCTTTATTTTCTTGAGTCTCAGGCTCAGTGGATTCCTCATGAATCTCAGAATTTATTAAATCGTTGATTTCTTCGTGAGATTCTTTCGTAGTGTCATTTTGATCATTTGTTTTCCTTTTTCTAGGATTTCGATCTTTGGAACCTAATGGTCTGCCACGTTTTAGGCGTGCTTTCGACTCATTAGCTATGACACTAGAAGATTGTCCAATAGGGACATCAATACAGATTGGAACATTCTCTACAGGGATATGCGATTTTGTTATCCTTTTCAAATCCGTAAATGCATCTGGCATTTGATTTGCTATTCTCTGCAAATGAATAATCTTTTTCACCTCTTTTTCACAAATAGAGGCACGTGGATCAAGATGAGATAATGATGGATTTTTCACAAAATTTCCCGTTTGGTTTCACCAACTTCTCCCCCTAATTTTGGGAAAAGTGTCTCATCGAATCGACAGTCTACAAATCGTGCAGTAAACAAATCCCCCGTTAATGTTTCGAGGTAGCGAATAATGGAGGGCGATTCAAACCCAACATATATTCCTAACCTTCTTTGCGGATTCATTTTGGTGCGATATGGCGGTGCTACAGGCACATATACTGCGCATCCAAAGATTCTTAAATGGGATACATTAGGTTCATGACCCAAAACAAATTGCAACGGGAAATATTTATGATAATTTGTCGGTTTGAGACGAACTAGCATTGCTGCATGCAAAATGGCATGGCCCCAAACATAAGTGGGCAGCCTCGTTTTCATGAGTAACGGTCTTGCTATCAATTGTAGACGTTTAATTAAAAACTTTGCAGGACCATTTTGAGTGTGAACATGAGCTACAGGATGTTCCACTTTTATCCCAATTGATAAGCAATAATCATTAAATGCTTGGGATGAAAACTCAGCAGCATTATCAAGTCTAATAGACTTAATTGGATTATCGGGGAATTGCGCCCGTAATCGAATTATTTATGCCATTAATTATGACGACCCGACCCGTCATCTCATGAGTTACCACTCCATTTCCCCCATTTTATGCTTCTTCATGTTTCGTTATTGGTATGTGGTGTGTTAGAGTTGATTTGGATTGGT
>MU738458.1:1447-26253 GCA_026770625.1 Nicotiana glauca
TTCTTTATTATATCCCTTCCCCGGGGTGTAGTAAAGCTTCGGAAAAAGGAGGTGTGACAATACCGAAAATCCATTTTTTCCAATTCAAGCCTAAATCTACTCCGGACCTCCAAATCACCTCCCGAAGGTATCCAAATTATAAAAACCAAATTCCGAGATCATTTGCTCACAAGTCAACTTTTGGTTGATTTTTTTCAGCTAAAGAGACTAAGTGTCTCAAACTTTCTCAAAATCTTTCCAGATTCGAACCGACTAACCTGATACCATATAACACAGATGAACAAAGAATAAAGAAGTATAAATGGGGAAAACAGAGCGGTAATTCATGAAATGATCGGCCGGGTCATTACAGAATCTTAACACTGGCCACCACGTAAAATTTTGGACTGACCTATGGACACAACATAATTTAACACTTTGATACTGTATCTCTTGCCCTTTTCAACTCCAAGACGTACATAAGTTAGTATCTGACTACTACTATGATAATCAATAGCATCTTGACACTCTTCCATATGAAATACTACCTGATCTACAAATGCACATTCAGAAGATCCATATGCCACTTTTCCATCACAATTACGATCAGATTTTCTGGGATCTGCCAAAGGATGGCATGTTCTTTTTTAAATCTAACTACAAATCGCTGGCTCCATATGTCAATGATCAATACTCCTACAAATGGATTTGGAAACTCCAAATCCCCCCTCCCCCTAAAAAAATAGCATTTTTTCTTTGGCTACTCTCACATAACCGACTACCAACTGCTACTTATCTCTCCAGATTAGGTATCATCCCTTCAAATATATGTACGCAGTGCCAACTGGATCTAGAAACAACAATACATATTTTTCTCAAATGCCCCCGAGCTACTCAGCAGTGGGCACATCTCAACATAATCCTACCTAATCCATGTTTCAATTCCACTAATATTGGCTCATCCCAGTACTCTAACCCTAATACTATTGATAACTCCCACTGGCTATATAGGCCCGTACATATGCCTTTAAAAACAACTCCTCATCTAATTCCTTCTACCATGCTCCTCTCTTTTGTTATTTGGCATATATGGAATATATGAAATAAAAATATATTGGATCCTAAAAATGTGGCCATTAATATTTCTATGATTATAAATAATGCAGTTGAATTTTCTTTTTAAAACAAAACAAAGGCACAAAAAATCCATATCTCTCTACATCAAATGGCATCCTCCCCTACCAAATCACTACAAACTGAACATAGATGGTGCGGTTTCACCCGCTCAAGACAACTATGGTATATGTGGGGTCTTCCGCAACACCCAGGGCCACTTGTTCAGGGGCTTCGCAAGTGGATCATATCCAGCCAACACTATCCACACAGAATTCATGGCACTATTCATGTGCTTGAAGATTGCTGTGCAACACCAATTTACACTGATCATCATTGAAACAGACGCAAACGAAATCATTGGTATGTTAAATTCGCCTACTATGCACTATACTAACATTATAAACGACTGCATGTTCTTGCTTCAACATCTGGGTAGGCCTCCTCTCCAACATATCTACATGAAGCAAAATAGTATTATAGATAGTCTAGCTAAATATGGAGCAATGGAGGAAGATAGCAATAGTTGCATCTATTTTTACATACCACCACCTTTTGTCAAGACTCTCTATCAGGGCGATCTAGGGGGAATAATGCACAGGAGGCTCGTGAACAAGAACAACCTACTTTTCAATAGCTCTATTCCATAAACGACCTCTGATATGTATCCCTTTTGTAATACTAATGTTTTGTCTAGTAATGCACCACATGCAGGGGCGCTTGTAATAACTTCTAATAGTACTAGTCTAGATACTACCATGCATGCGAGGCATTTTGCTCCCTGTACTGATGTAATACTTTAATTTCCTTAATATATTAGTCCATCTTTCTGACTAAAAAAAATAAAAAATAAGAAGACAACACATATTAAGTAACACTTGAAAAGAGTTAGGTGGATTGGGCTATGATTCGAATTTTAGCCTATCTTGACCCAACTCATCTTAGCCCAAGTAACTTTTGGGCGGTCAAAAATTTGTCCCAATTATTGATTCAACTCATTTTGATCAGCCCAAAATTGACCCAACCCGGCCATTTGACACCCCTAGTCAATATGCATTGCCAACGACATCTCGACAAGAAATATATTTTCTAATGCCGCATGAACACTGTGAAACTTCAAATAAAAAAAACTTTAGAAAATAATACTAAATAGTTGGTCTTAAAATAATAGCCTCATATATATATGTGTGTGTGTGTGTTATATAAAAAAATTATACATATTTTGTACATTGTTTCGACTATCGACTATTATTAGTTTCTGGCGCGGGTTAATTGTGAAAAAAGCCCAAAAACTTTAGTCAAAAAATGAAACTTTGGTAAAAAAACTTCAGGCAAAGGAACTTTATTTCAAATTCGGTTGTGCCTTAATAGGGGTCTTCAAAGTGGCCGTGGGTGCACTTCTTAAAATAAGAAGCTATATATAAATTTGGGCTCCTTTTGGATTATTGATTAGCCCATAAGAATTGGGCCGTGAATTGCAAAAAATTGACACCATAAGGAGTGGTCTTGAATTTGGCAGAAATTCACTAATTCTTTTTTAGTCGTCTTCCCTTTCTACTCAAATCTTTCCATTCTAAATCAACTACTTTCCTAGACATGAATTGCATTGCTGAATCACCCATAGCTATTAGTAACATGCTAAAGTAGCAACATTTATTGATATTTCAAGAAACAGTAAAAGGTCAAAGGGTATTCCAATAAAAGTTAATGTAACTTGTTTGGATCTCACACAATGGAGAAGCAGGGATTCATTCTTCCATTATCCCATTGGCCGATAGCACACGTGGTATGAAACACATGTTAATAGCACACGTGACATGAAACACATGTTACGGTGTTCTCACCTTGTATTGACGCGTGTGTCTTATTATTTTAATCATCCAACATCGTACAGATCATGGTCTAGACACCTTCAAGTGTCTAACCCGAGTTTCCCACTTCAATAATCCTCAAACCATCTTCTTATAGAAACTCGTATCTGGCTTACAAAACAAGTCATAATCGAATAGTGAAATTCGTAAGCTATCAAGAATGACCTCTACAAGTAAATATAACCTCACATTATCCAAGGTTATATTAGGTCTCATCTCTTCACGATTCTTAACGTAAGATGCGGTTGCTCGTGTAAGAGAGTCAATCTCGCGACTTGTTTGACACACTTTGTCAACAAAACATTCATCGCATACATACGAGTTATGAACATAATTCAAGAGTAAAATATTGATGAGCATATTATATTACTTAAGTCATTTTACAATACATAAGTATGTTCATATCCTTTGCAAACCTAGAGCCATAACATGTTTCTCAAACAGGTCTCTAGATATCGCCTTTGTAAAAGGATCAGCTATCATGCTTCGCGTAGGAATATACTGTAAATTTATCTCTCCACTTGCTACTATGTCTCTTACAAAGTTATACTTGATGTCAATGTGTTTGGTCTTGCTGTGATATTTTGGATCTTTTGTATATGCAATAGCCGCTTGACTATCACAATATAGAGTCATGAGACCCTAAGAGTTCTTTGTAATATCCAAATGCTCAAAGAATCTCTTCAACAAAAAAACTTCTTGTATTGTAGATGCACAAGCCACGAACTCAGCTTCCATCGTTGAAAGGGACGTACAGGTTTGTTTCTTACTTTTCCATGATATAGAACCACCATTAAGTAAGAAAGCATAACCGTACATTGATTTTATATCATACCGATCACCAGCCCAATCAGCATCTATATATCCTCTCAAGTATAAATCATTTCCACTATAACATAGTGAATAATCTGCAGTTCCTTTCAGGTATCTAAAAATTTTCTTCACAGCTTTCCAATGATCTCTTCCAGGATTGGATTGATACCTTCTAACCAGACCTACAGCATAACAAATGTTTGGGCGAGTACATATCATAGCGTACATCAAGCTCCCGACAACACTTGAATATGGAAATCGAGACATGTCTTCCTTTTCATTTTTAGTCTTGGGACACATTTCAAGTCTTAAAGTTTCACCTCTCGCTATAGGAGTATCCATGGATTTGCAACCATTCATGCGAAAACGTTCCAAAATTTTCTTTATATAAGTTTCTTGAGATAGACTCAATAACTTTTTGGAACGGTCTCTTTGGATCTTAACTCCAAGGATATAGTCTGCCTCGCCCATATCTTTAATGTCAAATGACTTTGAAAGCCAAGACTTGATAGTTTTCAAATACTCCAAATTGTTTCTGGCTAATAAAATATCATCCACATAAAGAGAAAGAATTACAAACATCCCATTAGACTTCTTCACATAAATGCAATGGTCTTCATTGATCATGGTGAAATCATATGAGATCACCTCATTGTGAAATCTCAAATACCATTGCCTTGAAGATTGCTTCAGGCCATAAATAGATCTTTTCAATTTACAGACCTTCTTTTCTTGGACTTTAACGATGAAGCCTACAGGTTGTTCCATGTAGATCTCTTCGTTTAGGTTTCCATTGAGGTAAACTTCACAACTGGTGGAAATGCTTCCTCATAATCTATTCCAGCTTCTTGAGTAAAGCCTTTTGCCACCAATCGTGCCTTGTATCTTTCTATTGACCCATCCGTTTTGTGTTTAACTTTGAGAACCCATTTGTTCCCAATGGCTCTACGCCCAGGTGGAAGATCAACTAGATCCCAGACTTTGTTGGTTTTCATGGACTCTAATTCTTCTTTCATTGCTTTCATCCACTCATATTTTCCAAGGCTCGATAAAGCCTCATTCACAGATTTTGGCTCATCTATTTCTGTAGGAGATACCAAGAAAATATAATCTTCAATTTCATAAGTACGTTTGGGTATATTTTTCCTGGCATTCTTTGGTGGTTGAAGTTCAGCTTCGACACAAGGATTAGGGATTGAGATTTCCCACTCCCAGTCGAATCAAGAATAAGATCTTGATCAATTTGATTATCAACTGTTTCGGAAGACACTTGCTGACTATCTGAGTTCAAAATTTCATAAAGAGGCTCTCCATTCTTTACCTCGCCTTTCTTTGGAAAGTCATTTTCTAAAAAAGTGACATCTCGCGATTCAATCTTAGTAACACTTCCATCCTCTAATTCGCCAATGAACACATACCCTTTGGAGTGTTCTGAATATTTTATAAAGATACATTTCTTGCCTTTTGGACCTAATTTACCAAACTTGCTAAAAGAATCCTTTACATATGCAGCACAACCCCAAGGTCGTAAATCCTATAAGTTTGGTTTATGATCAGTCCATGGCTCATAAGGAGTGTAAGAAACTGATTTAGAAGGCACTTTGTTCAATATGTAAGTTGCAGTCAATAACGCATCTCCCCAAAAGGAGATAGGTAAATTTGCCTGCGCCATCATGGACCTTATCATGTCCAGCAGTGTTTTATTCCTCCTTTCTGCTACACTATTTTGTTGAGGTGTGAATGGAATAGTTAATTGCTTGGTGATTCCCTTTTTATTGCACAATCCTTCAAATTCTTTTGAAATATATTCACGCCCTCTATCGGTTCTTAAGGTCTTAATCCTTTTGTCTAATTGATTCTCAACTTCGTTAACATATTTCTTAAAGCATTCAAGTGCTTCAGATTTATGAGAAATTAGATAGACATAACCAAACCGTGTGAAATCATCAATGAACATAATGAAATATAAAGCACCAGACCTAGCCCTCACATTCATTGGACCACAGATATCAGAATGGATTAATTGCAATGGAAAATCAGCTCTCTTAGCCTTTCCAAATGATTTACGTGTAATCTTTCCAGCAAGATAATTTTCACAAGTTGGCATTTCAATTTTAGAGAAAGGACCTAGATGTCCTTCCTTAACCAATCTATTCATTCGATCTTGCCCTATGTGACCTAATCTTGCATGCCATGTAATAACATCAACATCGTTGTTACTAGAATAACATGCCATAACACAACGGTCAACGTAATAGTTATACATAGAAGGATTACAATCTAACATAATAAAACCATCATAACGATGTCAAAAACCATAAAAAAACATTGTCTTGAGTAATTCTAAGACCACTGCGACTAAAGTTCAAATTGAAATCTAAATCTAGAAGAATAGACACAGATACTAAGTTTCGTCGAATCTCTGGAACATATAGGATGTGATGCAACATCAAAGATCGGCCACCACGCATGTACATTCTGCAAGTGCCTATCCCTTTGACTTCAAGCTTTGCATTATCTCCCACATATACATGCTTTGATCCAGGTGGAACTCGACGAAACTCTATAAATGCTTCTCTATTTTGGCTCACATGGTCGGTGGCCCCCGAGTCTACAATCCGCACATGATAAGATTCAGTTAGTAAAACAGCTCTAGAAACATATATAGCACTAAGATATACATTTTGAAATGCTACCTTTTTCGGCTCAGTGCACTTAAGAGCAAAATGCCCTAGAACTTGGCAATTGTAACATTTCATCTTGCTCTTGTCTTTCTTCTTGAAGAACCGTTTTTCTTTCTTGGAATTTGGCTTGTTTCTTTTCTTGGAGGGTCCTTCTCCGGTCTCCTTACCCTTTTCATCATTTTTCCAGTTTCTCTTGCTCTTGAAGTTTGATCTCTTTGTACCACTTGATTCTGCCACAAAGGCATTAGGTACAGTTTTAGCAGCACCAAGCCGCTCGTCTTCAAGCTCCACATGAGAGGCAACATCAGCAAAAGTTTTGATGCTATCATTGTGGGTCAAGTTAACCTTCAAATGTTCCCAATTATTGGGAAGAGACCGAATCACTGCCTGCACCTGCTGCTCATCAGAGAGAACATGGCTAACACTTTTAAGTTGAGCAATCATATTTGACATCACCCATACATGTTGCTTGACACCGTGATCATGACAATTTTTGTGTGTTTCAAACTTGATTGTCAGCTGTCGAAGGCGAGTCACAGTCGTACCCCCATATACCTCCCTTAAATGTGCCCACATGGCTTGACAGTAGGATATTGCTCACATTCGTGGATGAGATCATCATCAACTGAACTTACAATGATTCCACGTGTAGTGGAATCTTTCTTTTTCCAAACATTGTAAGTTTCTAGATCCCTCCTGTGTTGGGTAGTGTTACCCTCCTCTAGGTGACTCATTACATGGTTAATACTTTCAAGAGCATCTTGCTCTTCGAGTACATACCACATCTTATGACTCCAAATATCGTAATTTTCACCATTCAGTTTGTCACCCTTGTTCAAGTCAGCAATGATACTTTTCGATGCCATGTCTGTTAATAGTGAAAATATTACAAGTTTAACTCATCAATATATACTTCAGTTAATTTATACATATGATTACACACTCAAGAAAATTAATTATAATATTAATTCTACATTTAGTATAGAATCGAACGGTCACTACGTTTCCATTCATCATCTATATCTAAATATTTTTAATTAATATTAAGATCACTTCTTAGTGTGTACATATTTTAAGTCTCAATCAATTACAAAAAAGATATAATAAACAATGTATGTAACTAGTGAGATAAAATAATAATATAAATTTTTATTAAAATAAAACACATAATAACAATTTACATGTTTGCTACCACATCCATATACCACTCGAACACTAACTCTTGTTCATATACGCTAAAAGGTGCACTAGGTCAAACATCATAATAAATCTCAGTTAAAATTTTACCCCCAAGGCTCTCGAAGAGAGTCCGCAAAAATAACTAATGCCTCCCAATCAGTAATTTCTACGTAATTAGCCAATTCATATCTTTTTATCTTAAAAAGGCGTACATGTTCAGGAACCGAAACATCAGGGCCCATTTTAAATTTCTTAAACTCCCTACATTTCTTTTCTCTTTCCCTTCGTTCAGCCCTTCGATCCCTTAACTGATTATGTCTCGCCCTTGGGACAATCCTGATGACTTCAGACTCCGAGTCTGAATCATTATAGAAATAAGTTTTGCGATGATGTACCCTTCTACGTTGTCCCCTTCCTTGACTTCGAGAACTCCCACTTGGAGTAATTCGACCTTGTCCCTGTTCAGCCATGTCTAAAATGGTACCAAGGAAACAATAAGAATGGCTACAACCACTCAATGTGACAACATTTATCACAATAACTCGTAGAAGTATATCAATGTAAGGGATATGACTAAATAATAAAAAAAAATTAAAGGCCAATTCATTAATAATTGTTGTTATATCAACTCAAATTGCTCATCAAGGAACAGACATGACAGTTATCATTATTATATCCCACAATAATTTTGATACTTTGATCGATTTAGGTACGTTGCTCTTCTTATTTCATATAGTATACTCCTTATTGATTATAGAATAGTACGTTATTGTATGGACTACTACCAAAAATTACTACTTGGAAAATACAAGATGAGACCAGTGAATTACAAAATGGTCTATGGATGAATAATACCATAACACCTTTTCATTATCAATAAAATTATACTTCACCAGATCAAAATATAGTAAAGGTATCTTCTGATTTTGTCACAACAGCATGATCTTAAATGATAATGCAACATAGCAATTAAACAAAATTACATGAAGCAAACAAACTATTCTTAGCGAGATAAGAGAACCAGTGTGCCTCATTATTTAAGCTAATCAACTTCAATTATATAGCTTAATCATTGTCATAATTCAGAATAAACAAACGTTAGATTCATGTTCACAAGTAATTTCGTTGTTGAACTGGACAAGGAGAAAACTCCTCCAAAAAAAATCAGTAATGAAGTAATTTTCTTTAATCACTGTCAGTGTACTTCAACAGAAAACTCCTCCATTAAAAAAAAATTCCTACGAGTTAGAGAAAATTACTTGTAACAAAGATATGTTGATTGGGTAAGACAATTACTTGTAAAAAAAATGTCTTCAATTTTAAAAGGATTCATTATAAGAAATCTCAGTAATTTCTACATGCCATATCCTAACGCCTCTAGAGAAAAAGTTTACGACGCACAAAAAAAAACAGTGCCTTATTCAAACAAAATCAGGAACGAAGTATATTTCATGGTGGCGGCAACAAGGAGCGAACAACCTGGCTTTGATGCCATTGTTAGAATTAAATCGAGGGGACAGAACAACGAATTGTGTACCTTATTGATGCAGCGGAAACCGTTGAACTGACCACCTAAACGATTGCCCCAAATCGAACTTTGAATTATTAGGAAATAAAGTTAATCTTTCACCAATTAGATACCCTTACTTGTGTGTGCTTTTCGTTGGGAGAAGAAGAGAGTCAGAGAAAATTTTTACGGTGCTCTATTCTATATTGTCTCCTTCATATAAAGAGGCAGAGAAAATAGCGGTTGTGGAAGAAACCCACCACTCACCCCTTTTTTGCACGTTCAGTTTAGTGGAGTCTTTGTTGTCTAGTGGTAACTTCCCTTAACCTATCTTCCTTATTTCTCTCCTAACCGGGTCGGGTCAGCCCACATGGAGCGACCCATGACTCATAATCCAACAGAATATATATAAATTATTAATAGAACCCAATAATTTTAAAATTTTAAAATTTCAAACTCATAAATTTCATATTTTCGCTCCGCCACTATGACAAATTCGTTGAGAATAATGGTGTCCCATCAAATCATGAATGCCATGACATCTAGGAAAGGAGTTGGTATTTATTGGATCCCTTGCGTTCTGTGGAGACTTGCACTTTTACATTAGAAAAATAAAATAATATTATTATATTATATTATATTATATTTATATGGGTCAAAATTAGATCAGAGAAATTCGGCACGAGAAGACATAAGGTCGTGGTCGGATAGGCCGAGGTCGGACCGTCATCAACAAGGCTAAGGTCAGACAGGCCGAGGTCAGACAGTCATCAACAAGGCTGAGGTCGGACATGCCAAGGTCGGACAGGCCGAGGTTATGATGAAACAACTAGTCTGCTTTGGAATCCTCAAAATAAATATTCTACTGAATATTCCCTCTAATTGTACCTTTTTGTAGGATTTCATATGGATACCCCCCCTCCCCTATAAATAGGAAGGGAGGACTTTCCAAAAAAGGGGGCTCGGTCTCTCTCTCTCTCTCTCTCTCTCTCTCTCTCTCTCTCTCTCTCTCTCTCTCTCTCTAGATAATATGTAAACACACCTCTCCAAAGGTATGAGAGGATCTGTGATCCCATACCTTCGTTAGATCCAAAAAGAGTCCTAAGGTTCTTGTATTGGTCTATCATTGATCTTTATTAAATGAAAGAAGATCCATTTCACTGAAGATCGGGTGAATCTTTTCCTTTATTCATATTATTGTTACTTAACGCATCTTTCTTTATGCTATTAAATCTGGCCATAATTGCCACCAACATTTATACTCCGCTATGTTTTTGTATTCATATTATTCATCTCAGATTTATAGTTAATTATCCTTAACTAGGATTTACCCCTTCGTCTTTGATTGATTTGCTTAAAAAAAGTCTAATATCTTTTGAGTCAAATAATTTGGCGTCGTCTGTGGGGATTTTCTAGCTAAAATTTTAGTTTCCTCTAGATCAAGAATTACATAATCCTTTTGGTTAAAAAGTCTCAGGTTACTGTATTAAAAGGAGACTTGCAAGAGTCTTTTGGTAAAAATATCTCTTAAAAGAGAATAATGACTCACCATTGACCAATGGAACAATTTTATTTCTTACCAACTATGTTCCTCTACTGTTTGCTAATTTTGAATTAAGAATTAGGTAAATCCTACAATCTACTACCGTAAGTTGCTCGCACAAATATGCGGCACTAGTTGTTATGAGTTGTATTAAAGGAGCTTCTAGCCAATAATGAGGCAGCTACAACATCTGTTCACCTTACACTTTGGCAGTGTTCTGTTCCCCCTCCAACGTCGGTCCAAAAATTTTCTATAAATAACTTGGTCCGACGACATTTCATGGAGCAGTATATGCAGTTTAAATAATTATTGCATATTATCAATGATATAAGTAAATCTTTTTAACTTTTTAATTGCTCGCTGCCTATTGTCAGGAATCATTAACAGCATAGTTTCACATTTTATATTATGATTTAGGGATTTTATTAAGGTAACTAATGCAAAAGCTAATTGCTAGACAGTTGAAACAACACTTACTTCCCGTTTCTTTCCTCTTGTACTAACCAACTTTCACCAACTAGACTTTAGCTAAATCCAGGATAGGCCATACCCGTTTCAGTTCCAGCGGGTTGGTCGGATCGATTATGGGGTCGGATTCTTTGCTCCCAAGATTCAACTACAGGTAAATTCACTTGCATCACATGCAATTGCGGCTCCGGAACACTTGAGTGCACCGGCGGAACTGCACCATCGGCGACACTAGCGGAGTTCACTCTCGACGGCACCGATGGCCTTGATTTCTATGACGTTAACCTTGTGGATGATTATAACTTGCCTATGCTAGTGAGCCCACAAGATGGAGCCGGTGCTGGAAACTGTACCGCAACTGGGTGTGTTATCAATCTTAATGGGCCGTGCCCGGTGGAGCTGAAGATGATGAGTACCGACAACGATGATGGTGGCGGCAAGTGCGTTGCATGCAAGAGCACGTGTGAGGCGTTTGGGGATCCGATATATTGTTGTAGTGGGCCCTATACTATGCAGGATACATGCATGCCGACGGATTACTCGGAGTTTTTAAAGAGTTCATGCCCATGCACTTACAGATGTGCGTATGATGATGGAACCAGCACCTTCACCTGTGCTTCTACTGATTATCCCATCACATTTTGTCCTGCTCTTGCTGCGAGGAAGGCCCATAGCAAGTGTGTGCCTCAAGGTCTATGGATACATGAGTATATGTCACAGGCTGTCTCTTCCCTTAGCAACTTCAAACTCGACCACTACATGAAAATCCCACCTCAAACAAGGTTCTTGGTTCAGTTTTTAGGAACAATAATTTTCGGAGCTATCAGCATATCTTCATAGCCTCTACAACAACAAACCCAATTGTAGACATAGAACTTAACTAAAGCGGACAGTCATGCCAAATTGGTAGCGGCCACTAAAAGGGGGGTCGACCTTATGGCCAGGGGCCGTCACCAAAAAAGAGGGGGTCGACCTTATGGCTAATAGCCATCGCCAAAAAAGATGAGGTCGACCTTACGACCAAGGGCCGTCACCAAAAAAAGGGGGTCGACCTTACGACCAAGGGCCATCGCCAAAAAAAAGGAGGTCCACCTTACGGCCAAGGGCCGTCACAAAAAAAGAGAAGGTCGACGGCCAAGAGATATCGCCAAAAAAGAGGAGGTCGACCTTACGGCCAAGGGTCGTCACCAAAAAAGGGGGTCGACCTTTCGGCCAAGGGCCATCGCCAAAAAAAGAGGAGGTCGACCTTACGGCCAAGGGACGTCACCAAAAAAGAGGAGGTCGACCTTATGGCTAAGAGCCATCACCAAAAAAGAGGGGGTCAACCCTTATGGCCAAGAGCTATCGCCAAAAAAGAGGGGGTCGACCTTACGGCCAAGGGCCGTCACCAAAAAAGAGGAGGTCGCCCTTATGGCCAAGAGCCGTCACCAAAAAAGAAGAGGTCGACCTTATGGCCAAGAGCCATCGCCAAAAAAGAGGGGGTCGACCTTACGGCCAAAGGGCCGTCACCAAAAAATAGGGGGTCGGCCTTATGGCCAAGATCCATCGCCAAAAAAGAGAAGGTCAACCATACAGCCAAGGGCCATCACCAAAAAAGAGGGGGTCGACCTTACGGCCTATGGCCATTGCCAAAAAAGAGGAGGTCGACCTTACGACCAAGAGCCATCGCCAAAAAAAAGGAGGTCAACCTTATGGCCAAGATCTATCGTCAAAAAAGAGGGGGTCGACCTTACGACCAAGGGCCGTCACCAAAAAAGAGAGGCTCAACCTTATGGCCAAGAGTCATCACCAAAAAAAGGGGGTTGACATTACCGCCAAGAGCCATCGCCAAAAAAGAGGAGGTCGGCCTTACGGCCAAGGGCCGTCACCAAAAAAGAGGAGATCGACCTTATGGCTAAGGGCTATCGCCAAAAAAGAGGGGGTCGACCCTTATGGCCAAGAGCTATCGCCAAAAAAGAAGGGGTCGACCCTTATGGCCAAGAGCTATCGCCAAAAAAGAGGGGGTCGACCTTACGGCCAAGGGTCGTCACCAAAAAAAAGGAGGTCACCCTTATGGCCAAGAGCCGTCACCAAAAAAAGAGGAAGTCGACCTTATGGCCAAGAGCTATCGCCAAAAAAGAGGGGGTGGGACTTATGGTCAAGAGCCATCACCAAAAAAGAGGGGGTCGACCTTACGTCCAAGGGGCGTCACCAAAAAATTGGGGGTCGACCTTATGTCCAAGAGCCATCGCCAAAAAAAGAGGAGGTCGACCTTACGGCCAAGGGCCATTACCAAAAAAGAGGGGGTCGACCTTACGGCCTAGGGCCATCGCCAAAAAAAGGAGGTCGACCTCACAACCAAGAGACGTCGCCAAAAAAGAGAGGTTGGCCTTATGGCCAAGAGCCATCGTCAAAAAAGAGGGGGTCGACCTTACGGTCAAGTGCTGTCACAAAAAAAAAAGGGTCAACCTTATGGCCAAGTGCCATCGCCAAAAAAGAGGGGGTCGACCTTACGGCCAAGAGCCATCGCCAAAAAAGAGGGGGTCGACCTTATGGCCAAGGTCCGTCACCAAAAAATAGGGGGTCGACCTTATGGCCAAGAGCCATCGCCAAAAAAGAGGAGGTCGACCTTACAGCAAAGGGTCGTCACCAAAAAAGAGGGGGTCGACCTTACGGCTAAGGGCCATCACCAAAAAAGAGGAGGTCGACTTTATGGCCAAGAGTCATCGCCAAAAAAGAGGGGTCGACCCTTATGGCCAAGAGATATCGCCAAAAAAAAAAGAGGGTCGACCTTACGGCCAAGGGCCATCACCAAAAAAGAGGAGGTCGCCCTTATGTCCAAGACCCATCGTAAAAAAAGAGGGGGTCGACCTTACGGCCAAGGGCCGTCACCAAAAAAGAGGGGGTCGACCTTGTGTCCAAGAGTCATCGCCAAAAAAGAGGAGGTCAACCTTATGGCCAAGAGCCATCTCCAAAAAAGATGGGTCGACCTTACGGCCATGGGCCGTCACCAAAAAAGAAGGGGTCGACCTTATGGCCAAGAGCCATTGCCAAAAAGAGGGGGTCGACATTACGGCCAAGGGCCGTCGCCAAAAAAGAGGAGGTCAGACCTTATGGCCAAGTGCCATCGCCAAAAAAGAGGAGGTCGACCTTATGGCCAAGAGCCATCGCCTAAAAAGAGGGTGTCGACCTTACGGCTAAAGGCCGTCACCAAAAAGAGGAGGTCGACCTTAAGGCCAAGAGCTATCGCCGAAAAAGAGGGGGTCGACCTTACGACCAAGGGCCGTCACCAAAAAAGAGGGGATCGACCTTATGGCCAAGAGTCATCGCCAAAAAATAGGAGGTCGACCTTACGGCCAAGAGCCATCGCCAAAAAAGAGGAGGTAGACTTTATGGCCAGGGGCCTTCGCCAATGAAGAAGAGTTTGAACTTGATCGAACGACGACGGGTTAATATTTCGACAAGTTCGAAATAACACACTTTAAGGCCAAAGACCTCCGCCAAGAAGAAGTGTTCGACCTCGATCGAAAGACGACGGGTTAATATTTCGACAAGTTCAAAATAACTCCCTTTAAGGCCAAGGGCCTTCACTAAAAAGAAGAGTTCGACCTCGATCGAATGATGGCGGGCCAATATTTTGATAAAATCGAAATAATACCCTCTAAGGCCATGGTCCTTCGCCAAAAAGAATTCGAAATGTCACTAGAGCCAAGTGCTGTCAGAAAATATAAAGGGAAAGAAAGATTGGGAGTCGCCATGCGGGAATATACCTGGCACCAAAGTCGCAAAAAGCAAAAACATAGATAAGTACACGTCGAATAACAATGAAAAACTCTTATTTATACAAAGTCACTGCGCACATAGTCGCATATTACATATGACCCGGATCAATGGTCAAAAAAGATAGGTATCTTCTCACTCGGCGTCACCATCACCACTCTCTTCACCACCATCTCCAAGATATTCTCCCTCGGCATCAACATACTCAGCTGCAATCCATACTAGCCGACCTCCCCATCCGAATTTCTCGAACTACGATTAATGAAGTCCATTCACCGAGCTCGACCAAGAGGCAACCTCGATAAGCGGAGGGACTAACTGTATGGGTCAAAATTATATCAGAGAAATTCGGCACGAGAAGACATAAGGTCGTGGTCGGACATGCCAAGGTCGACCGTCATCAATAAGGCTACGGTCGGACAAGCCAAGTTCGGACAGGCCGAGGTCGGACAGTCATCAACAAGGCTGTGGTCGGACATGCCAAGGTCGGACATGCCGAGGTCATGATGAAACAACTAGTCTGCTTTGGAATCCTCAAAATAAATATTCTACTGAATATTCCCTCTAATTATACCTTTTTGTAGGATTTCCTATGGATACCCCCCTTATAAATAGGAAGGGAGGACTTCCCAAAAAAGGGGGCTCGGTCTCTCTCTCTCTCTCTCTCTCTCTCTCTCTCTCTCTCTCTTTTTAGAAAATATGTAAACACACCTCTCCAAAGGTAGGAGAGGATATGTGATCCCATACCTTCATTAGATCCAAAAAGGGTCATAAGGTTCTTGTATTGGTCTATCATTGATCTTTATTAAATGAAAGAAGATCCGTCTCACTGAAGATCGGGTAAATCTTTTCCTTTATTCATATTATTGTTACTTAATGCATCTTTCTTTATGCTATTAAATCTGACCATAATCGCCATCAACATTTATACTCGGCTATGTTTTTCTATTCATATTATTCATCTCGGATCTAGAGTTAATTATTCTTACACTACAAAAAAAGGCTCAGTTTGTGGGTTTTTTTTTGTTAATTTGTGGCAGTTTTCAACCTCCACAAAATGAATTGTGGCAGTTTTAAAAAATGCTGCAGTTATGTTCGCCACGAGCATTTTTGTGGCAGTTTTCTAAAACCTCCATGACAACCGCCACAAAATAAATTTTCAATTTGTGGCAGTTTTCAAAGGCAATTAGTGGTAGTTTGTAACCCCAATAATATGATCTTAATATTTTAAAAAAATTATTTGTTGGGATTTATAACCCCCACATTTTGAACTCAATCGTTAAAATATATATTTAATATTGGCTGTTTATAAATGCCGCAATAACTATTTTAAGATTTTAATTTTAGGATTCAATAAATAATTTTACAAAATAACTCATACAACAAAAATCAAATTCCATTAAAATATCTATTGTATGTTTGTAACAAACATTACAAATCAAACTGAAATAAAACTAAAGTTATACAAACACAAAAAGTATATAATAACTTTAATATTAGACAATCTAGGTTAGTTCCTCAATGAATAAATATACAAAAATCCAAAGTACTTGCTTGCTGATTTGTATTCCCGTCACTTGATGATACTCTTAAACCCACGGGTGAAGCAGACTCCCTCTTTACATCACTATGTTGAAACAATTAAACAAAAACATTCGATGAAGAAGTTATAAACAAGTAGCATACTCTCACAATAGCATAAATAAATAAACGAAAGCTCCAAATCTTCTAATAAACAAATATGTCACTTGGTTTAACAAGTAACAACATTAAACAGAAGTTGCTAGGTACTCTCACATGAATAAGAACTAAAGTACAGAGCTGTTTCCTCGTATATCATCACCAAACTTACAAATTATTTTACTTGGCGGCATAAATTCTAGCTATATATTCATGAAAAATATCACATATGTAACTATTAAAGTATAAGTCAACCTCGATAGGTTTTCTAACATTAGAATTAAAAAAATAAAGTATAAGCTTCAATCCATCCCCATGATTAATGGAAGTTAAACTTGCACCAAAGTTGACCGCTAACAACACTAGAACACTGAAGTAGAAGAAATGAACTGATAAAATAAAAGGGGGAATAATAATTAATTAAACAAACAATCGAGTGTCAAAATCTTATGGAGCTAACTTCAAGCAAAAGCAAAAAAAAGTACCAAAACTTTAACCAAAAATATAGAATTTGTATAGTACCAGCTTACTTGAACATCTCGTTTATTGAGGGACTTTATCAAACCTTCTAAGACATGAATTCCTCTAGAATCTGTATTAATAATAACTGCAAAAGAATATGAAACAAAGTACTCTTTACTTAACATAACCTATCGGAGGTAACTTACATGACATCTCAATAATTGAATTCTAGAACTTTTCTTTGATTAGTTTTTTTAAGTTGTTCTTCTTTATCGGTTAATCTTCTCAGTATCCATTAAAACTTTAGAAAAATAATATTGTTAAGCTAATTAAATAATTACTATATGCCCTTCATATTATTTGAGTTGGAAAAATTGATAGCAGGATCACCTATCACCATAAGAGGAAAAATTGATAACATGATCAACTAGCCAGGGACCTTTGTTGTTTCTGAAATTTTTTGTATTTTGCAGTAAGTAGTAGTCTTAGGGATAAGAAAAATCAATATGCAATTAATTTATTGTAAGTTTAGACTTGTATATGAAGTTTCCATCTACCTGTAGCTACATATAGCAAGATGTCGATGAGCCAATTGTGTTAATTGTTCGCAAGGCTACTATTTCTTCATAACTTAAACTGGTGTTCAATGCTGCAAATGTTCTTCCAATAAATGTAGTTTCCTATAATCCAAGAAGTTTGCTATATAAAAGTAAGCCTTCTATGAAACAAACACTTGGTCAAGAGACAAGTAGAAGCATAACTTACCCCTCAATTCTATCATATCAGTAAGCAATCCTGAAACTTTTGCACACATTCATCAGCGAAATATATTCCTTCGCCTAGCTTCTTTGCACCCGAACAGATTATGCATTACGAAAAGGGAAATGGGAAAGAATGTGATAGAAGTATTTCTTAAACTAGAGTAAGAAACATAACAAATTCAAATACATATATCATAACAAATGAAATATATATACAACTAACTTGCTTCAACATCTCGTATATATCTTGAGGAACTTGATCAAATATTCTAATACATGAATCCTGCCAGTATCTATATCAATAACAGCTGTAAGAGAATATGAAACAAATTACTCAATATTACTCAATGCAATTGATATTTAATGGTGCAAATGGTCTTCAATTATTGTTTCTTCATGTGATTCAAGAAGCATGTTATATAAAAGATACGTTTTCTCTGAAAAGAGTGTCTTGCCAATAAATGAGTTAAGAAGGTAACTCACACATCAGTGCTATCATTCCAACCCACCAATCTTAAAACCTTTGCATTGATATTGGAGTATTTAATCTTCGATGGATGCGCATCACCTTGTCATTAAATAGAATGTAAAGCACAAAAAAATTACTGACTGATAAAATAAGAATCATGATAAATTTAGTTTCTCAAAAACTCATAATCTGAACACTATATTTTTTTAGTATAGTAGATAAACAAAAGGAGTGCCAAAAGGTTAAGAAAACTCAACGGAACAATTGCAGGCACCCAAAAGTATTTCTATTCTTTTTCCCTGCTCAATGATACCTCCCCCCCCCCCCCCCAAAATTCCACACAACCTAAGAAAACGTGATGGGCAATCAGATGTGATTTTATCTAAGAAGAACTCACATGATTCCCTGTTATTAAAATTTAACTATCTGAAGCAAAATTGAAGAGCAAAATATACAGTAAAAAAAACCTAGGCTGTTAAAAGCACTCACTCATTTGTAATCAGGAACTCGAGAACAAAGGACCACACAATAATAAATCACAATTTAACCCAATACTTGTAATAATATACATATCCACATGAATATTTAAATAATTTCGATTGCAAACTCTACATCAAAAGTAAATAAAAAATACCGCAACAGAAAATAAGAAAGAGCATGACAATTATTTATTTTTCAAATTGCACCAACTTACTATGTACAGAATATGATGAAGAAGGGGATTGAGCTTATCTTTTTGGCGAGTTTGGAAGGGACAATTGAGCATCCTGAAAGATTTCATGAGTTGGGAAGGAGGAATTGAGCCCTTGTGAAAGATATCGTGCCCTGTGAAAAAAAGGAGGGAGAAAAAGAGAGGGAATTTTGCCCGCTTAGTTCTGAAAATTTTGAGTCTAATTTTCTTAATTACCCCATAATGTGCATATTAAAACCTAAGAAGATGATGTCCAATATTATCTTTTAATTATTTCTTTCTCTTTTATTTATTTCTTTTTTACTATTTAAATAGAAGAAAATTTAGGCATTAAAGCTAACTTGTTACTAATAAAATATACTTAAACATTATTGAAATATATATTACACAAAAAAAAACAACACATCCAAATAAATAATAAATTAAAATATATAGAAAAATCTAAACTATCATTAAATTAAATCATTTAATTAAAATTGTAAATATCCTTTATTAAATAAAACGTAACAAAATTTTAAAATTACTACTATTATTTATTTAAATTCAAAATGTTTAATATTATGAATATAAGACTGTCACGGCCCAAATTCCATTATAGGTCGTGATGGTGCCCAACGTCGTTGTTATGCAAGCCAACCCTAATCAACTAGTGAGTTCTCATTTATTTTACCAAACCATCCCAACTTTTAATAAATCTTAAATTTTAGACAATCGATAATTAACAAGTTTATAATAATAGAAATACAACAAAAACTAATAGTTTACAAATGTGTGTCAGGAACTAGTGTCACAAGTACTAGGGCAACTAGTAGAATATATCAAAAATACAACTATCCTATTGCCTGAGATAGAATAGACAGTAAATAAACAAAAGAAGAGACTCCGGTGAGTATAACCGTCTATATATTTTTACCAATTTTTAGCATGTCCTAAGTGATCTCAGTAGCAAGCAAGGATGCAATCATTTGCAAGTATAGCATGATACGGGTCCTAAACTACCCGGACAATTAGCATAATAGTAACTCCGTACGGACTCTCGTCACCACGTACGTATGTAGCCCCACAGATAGTCGCATACATTTATAATTCACCTATGGGGATAATCCCTCTTACAAGGTTAGAAAAGAGACCCACCTCGTCCCAAAGCTCACTTCCAAGTTTAAGAATGCGCTCAAACCCTCAAAGTATTTGGTTGGCTTGCCTGACGGCGGTGTCCGGCGCCACCACGACCCTTAGTGGATTTTGGGTCGTGACAACTTCGTGGTTAAAACTTGTTTTTATCAAAATCCTAGGTTTTACTATAAACCCATAATTTTTACTAATTTACATGGTGTAATATATCCCTAAACTATGTATTAAACTCACATTAAGTAGAAATAACTTACCTCACAATACTAGGCTAAAATCTCCCCTTTGAAAGCTCCCAAATCGACCAAGAAATGAATGAAATGTGTCAAAAATGACACATTTTCGTATTAAATAAAGGCCACTGCCTTTAGCGATTTTCGCACCTACGGTTGGGGAACCACTTCTGCGATTCTAGGCCTGGCCAGCTGGGGTCGCATTGAGGTATTGGGACTTCTTTTGCGAAAGAGGAGCCGCATCCGCGGAACCTGGGCTCCACCCCTTGAGCCGCATCTGCGATGGGAAAGCTACTTTTGCTATCTCGCACCTGCTGCTGGCCAACCGCAAGTGCAGTTGTGACAGAACTGGAGCTTCAGCTTCTTCTCAAATTTCTAATTTAGCTCGAGCCTCGTCTGATTGACGCTCGGGGCCCCCGAGGCCCCACCCGAACATACCGACAAGTTTGAAATCATAAAACGGACTCGCTCAAATCCTCGGAATGCCCAAACTAACGCTAAATATAAGAATCACCCCCTAAAACCAATTGAATCAAACTTAACTTCAAGTTTTTCAATTCACTGTTAATGTAACGAAACACACTTATACTACTCGGATTTACATCAAATTTTACGTGCACGTCTTAAATGACAATACAAAACTATTCCCGATTTCGAAATTCTGTTTGGACCTTGATATCACAAAAAACCGCTCCAAACCAAATTTAGAGAATTTCAAAATCATTAAGGAATCAACTTTCACTATTTGGCGGCAAAATACTTCCAGGTCATCCAAAACCCGATCCGGAGATACGCCCAAGTCCGAAATCATCATAAGAATCTGTTGGAACCTTCAAATCTTGATTCCAAGGTTGTTTACTGAAAATGTTGACCGAAGTCAAACTTGGCCTTTTAAGCCAACCTTTAGGAATCAATTGTTCCGATTCCAACCCAAACTCTTTCAAATCCCGAACCAACCGCTCTTGCAAGTCATAAATTAGTAAAAGCAAGTACAAAAGGTTTTATTTAGAGGAACGCAGTTCTAGAGAGCAAAACGACCAGTCGGGTCGTTATTCATGTGCAAATATTTTGTAATTTTCTTTTAATTTTATACTTATGGATTACTGTGAATGCAGGTTGACACAAGACATTATTAAGCCATCTCAATCTACCTCTTATTTTATCCTTAACGCGTGTTGCTTGCAACTTTTAGTGAATGTAATCATTTTTATCTTGTCTAATCTTGTTTGACCGTCATGCATCTTAATATTCGCATCTTTCCAACATTCATATCGGGGATATGTTGGGTTATAGTGACTTAACACTCACTACCATATAATATTATTGATCTTATAACTATTTCTTACCTTTCATTTTGACAGATATTCTTCTATCACATAATATGTAGTACTTCTCCATTATAACAATCTGATTTTAATTATACGAATAGCGTTTTTGTTTATTATTTCATTCTCTTGAACAATGAACCTATATATCGATATTAAATTCTTAGCATTTTAGTATCTCAATCTCGTCTAGTCTCACCTCAACTTCGCTCTTCACATGCTGATTCAACTTGCGGTGCATATATTCAAACTTTTGATTGATATCCTAATTTGTGGGGTTATTAATGTGAGCACGTGATTTTTTCCCTATATGAGAATTACTCCCAAAAAATTCAAAATAAAATAATTTTTGTGTTGTGTGTGATTTTCTGTGAATTTTGTGTAATTTCTTAATTATTATTTGCATTTTTGTCTCTGTGTGTTTATTTGTTAAATTAATATAAAATACAAAATATGTTGCATTTACATCTAGTATTTATTAGGAGTAATTAAGTTTGGTTTTACAAAAATAAAAATCACAAAAAATAATACACTTTACACTTCTAGCATTTAGAGGTCTAGTTGTGTGATTTTATTTCAAATTGATATTTAATGGTGTGTTAATTGTTAGTAGAAGTTAATTAGTATTATATAAGTTAATTTGTTTTTGTAATGTAATTTAGAATTTTGAGTTTTAATAAATTAGGAATTAAAAAGAAAAGAAGAGAAGTGGAAATCAAAGAGAAAATCGGACCAGGCCCACCCAAATCAGCCCAAATTGCACCCCTTACCCGGTCCAATTGGCCCAAGCCTCACAGACGCGCCAAACGACGTCGTTTTGTCATGCCCAATCTGGGTCGTTGATCTCACTTGATCAACGATCCAGATCGTCCACCCTATAACCCACATCCAGCCCGACCCGTTAACCCATCGGACCACCCCCACTTAAATCGAAACGACCCCGTTTCATTACCATAATGATCTTGGCCGTTGGATTCTCGTGATCCAACGGCCCAAATTAAGTCTCACAATTCTAATGTACCAAAGGCCCCCTAACCCATTTTCCCATTTCATTTTCCCCTTTCAGAACCCAGTCACCTCCCTCATCCCCCACTAGCCGAAACCCTAGCCGCCACCCCTCCCCTTCGCCGTAAACCCGGTGGCAATGATGCCGGTGACCACCATTTTAACACCACAGAGCCTTCATCATACCCTGAACCCAAATCTACAAGCCCCTTACCTCGAATCAACCTCCAGCCTCTCGAATCTTCGATCGAAGATTCGAGCCATACCCTAAGGTACCCCAATCCGCTCCAAACTCACACTCGATCCTCCCCTAACCTCCCTCGTAACCAAACCAACACTGGTTTGGTTCGAATCGAACCCAAACTACTCGAACCCCCAATCCGAGCCCCAAGAACCCTAGAAGAGTTTCGAGCCTGTTTGAAGATTTTTGATGGTTCAATGGGCTTTAGTCGAAGTGTTCTCATTTGATAACACTCGATTAAAGTCCGTTTGGCCTCAAAAGTTTCAAGTCCGAATTGGTCCAAGCCCATTTGATTTCTGATTTTTCCTTTTTGAGGTATTTTTTTTCTTCCTTTTCTTCTATCTTTAGCCATGAATATTTGTTGTTAATTTAGTTTTGTTGCTCTTTTATCTTTTTCGAATTTTTGTCAACTATTCTGTTCTTCTCCATAAGACCTTTTTTTGGGTTGTTTGTTGTTTCTGTTTGCTTGTCAATTGTGTCGATACATATTCGATTTGATTTAATAATCATCGAATAGTTAGTTTCACAGTTCCTTTGTTTTTGCCCGACCACATGAATCACTGTTAGTGCATTAATCAATTGTTATCAATTTATATGTGATTTGTTTGTTCGAATGAATACCGTCGATTAGTCGCGTAGGTTTGTTAGAACAATACAGCAGTAACACTATTAGTACTGATTAATTCACTCTGGATCATTTGCTTTAAATTAGAATCTGAATTGGATATAGTTGTTTAACCACGATTGAAATGCAGAGTTTAGTTTGTCCCACTAATTGTACATTAAGTATACCCTTAAACTGGTGTTTAAATGGATTAAAAGAGAGGTCTGTAGAGTGAATTACAGCCTATTTTAGACAATAAGTAATGGAAGTCAGAAACCAGCTTCATTTAGGGTTAAAAGGGTGAAATATACATGAGGTAGGCTAGTGGAACCTGCTGGACAGCAGTGTGTTCCACCAGTTCTGAACTTCATGGTTTGTTTAATAGGTAAAACCCATACTTAGACAAACTAAAGTGGAAAAAAAAATAGAAGAATAATATGGGGTTGGTCAGTTTTAAAACATTTTAAAAAGCAGGCTGAAAGGTTTTAGTTTTGGATATATAAGAAGGGAAGTTCTTAGAATAAAAGAGGGGGGATTTTCTGGAATAGATAGACATTCTGGAATAGATATACACATTCTGGAATAGAGAGCAGTAGAGAAAAGCTAAAAGAAAACACTATTCCATTACCCTTGTTTCTTGGTTGAAGTCTGTTTGTTTCAGTTCATAAGTAGAATTGAACTCTTATAAGCCTTTTCTTCTTTTTTTTTAAAGAAGATCAGAACAATAGTGTTCTTGAGCTAGCAATCCTGTCCCTGAAACACTGTTACATTGGTTTTGAATTTTGAAATCAGAAACAGTTTAAGTTTTTTTTTTTCTGTTCCTGTTCCACATTCGAGTGTTCAAGGTATTTGAAGGGTTCTGTTGAGTTATTTGAGTTTGGTCTTTTGTTGTCTGGTGTTCTGGAATTGTTGTGGTTTGTTCTTGAGTTCCCTGTTGGTTTGATCTATTTCGGGAATTTCAATCTTGCTACTAGGTTGTATACTTTGTGTCATTAAGTTGCTCTGGGTATTACTGTGCTGTTGTTTTGCTTGAGCTGCTACTGATCTTTCCTTCTCCATTTTCTGCTGTTGAAATTCCAGGTATACATTCGAAACACCAGCTGATGTAACTGCTGAATCAAGAAGTTTTTGAAATGAAATGCTATTCCGGAAATTGTTGCCATAGTAAAAATAGATATTAGATGATTCATGCCTTTCAGTTTTGCTTTTTAATTTGGTTTGGCTCTGTATAATCTAGTGGAAATTTGAACTGCATCAGGGTTAGCTAGTTGAAACTTGGGACTGTATTAAA
>MU738464.1:2022-37774 GCA_026770625.1 Nicotiana glauca
TGATTTGGGGTAAGTGTTGTTCGCCGGAGGTAGGGTTCCGGCGAGACAAAATTTAATATTCGAACAGATGGGGTGATGTTCGAAGGAAACTAAGTAGAGGGGTGGAAAGAGGGGTTCAAGGCGGTTATGTGGTGTAAATCTGGTAAGGTTTGGTGGTGGTAGTGTTTCCCGCCGGCGAGGGTTCCAGCGGGGTCGGCGGAGGAACATGAACGGCTATGGTTTGTTATAGTGAAGGGGATGGAAGAGACGAGGGTAACGTTTGATCTCAAGACATATTAATTAATTATGGGAGAAGGAACTAAAGCCGTTGGATCATATGATTTTGAAGGGCTCAAATTTAATTGACACTCAAACGGTGTCGTTTGGTTTATGAGAGATCAGGCTGTGACCGTTGGATCAAGGGTGATCAATGGCTGGGATTCAACGACGCCAAACGGCGTCGTTTTGATAAGCTGAGGCTGACCGGGTTTTGGTGGGAATTTTGGGCTTGGGGCGGATGTTTTTTAATTTGGGCTGTGGTGTTTAGCCCAATTTATTTAACAGTCCTTTTCTTTCTTTTATCTTTTATTTGCTTTTCTTGTATTTTAACTCATTTTGTATTTTATTTTCATTTTTTGTATTTTTGTATTTTTGTATATTTTGTATTTTTCTGATTTATTTTATATTATTTTTGTTTTCTGATTTTATAAAATTGAGATATTAAACTAACAACTAAACTAATAAAGCCTAAAATCATTTAATAACTATTTTGTAGCAATTTTCAATTAAAACAATAAAATGCTAAAATGAACTATTTTTTGTGATTTTCTTTAAATTGCTCTAAAATGAATTAATACCCACTCAATACCAAAATGTAAACTTAAAATCCTAATGCAAATGCATATTTTTATATTTAATATGAGTTATTATGTAACCAATTAACACAAGAATGCAACAAAATTCCTGAAAATTGTAAAAATCATTTTATTTGAAGCTTTTGGAATAATTTGCTTAGGGCAAAAATCACGTGCTCACAATAGACAGAATTCACCCAATCTCCAAAAAGAACATTCACATGCCTCAAAGATGCACCATAGGCTTGCCCGTAGTGTAGTACTCGACTAATATCAATAGGACTTTATTTGGTTGTAATGTAGGCTAAGAGACGGGTAGGATATATTTGGATATAGTGCCTAACCCCCCTCAGCACTTTTAATACAATTACATTGAACTTCAAGATCATCGTTTTGTAAGCCAACATTCCACCACATTTATTTAAACATCCTCATACATTAGGTGCACTTTGTATAAGCTACCACTTATTAATCACTAAATAATATATTAAAATTTATTTTTTTCTTTTTCTTTTTTTCATGGTGCTTCTCTTTTTATGCTTCACATTCTGCAACTTTTCTCTATTTCCATGATTCTACTTCAAAAACCAAACCATCACCCCACACGTTTGCTTTTGCATACTTTCAATATCATTCTAGTGCTTAGTGAGAAGAAAATTAGTTCAAACTGGAGGCTATTCAAATAATTGGGTAAGGTTCACATTGTGGTTGCCAAAGAAACATGTTTATAGGCTCAAAGGGGTTAACTAAGATGTAATGCATTCAGGTGGGTTGACTTTATATTTCTGGTTCAACAAAGAAATGCCTGTATCACTTCTAAAACTGAATGAAGCTACTATTTCACTTTGCGAACACACAGGGCAAGTTCTAAGCATCAAATGTATAGCATGGAATACAATAACACTCACACACACATGGCACATGACTCACTTCGGATTAGTTTATCAAGACATTCTCTTTTGAGTGTTCAAGTTAGGTACAAATATACAATTTTTAAGGCACTTAACAAGATTCAACCCTTGAAGTTAAGCACTACACTCTAGCATCTATCGTGTTCAGGTGTAAAAACGCTAAGGGTTTTTAGTCTTTGATTTTTTTTCAAGCTCGTAGACCATTAATCCTAACCTAAAATAAAAAAATAAAAAACAAAAACTACCTATACCCAGTTCAAGCTAAACCCTTGAAAAAGAACCGTGGCCCAAAGAAAAACCAAGGGGTAGTTACTACACTACCTAAAAAAATAAAATAAAAACATCTTTTTTTTCTCTAGACTAACTTCCCTCAAGAAAATTTTCTAAATGATCCATCGTTGGGAAAAGTCCAATCCTTTTTTTTGTTTTTCTAAAAAAATAAAAATATATTCAATTACTCTAACACAACTATAATAGCATAGAAAGCCACCCAGATAATCTCCTCACCCACACTTAAAATTATGCGTTGTCCTTAATACACACCATACTAATAAGAGGGTAAAAGAAACTCCATGGTAGGCCAAAGGCCGAAGCACTAGCAGCTCATGGGGTACTCGGACTTCTCCCAAGCTCGGTCCTTCGTGTGAGTACCTCACACTTAGTTCCAACCATTTGGTTTATTGTTACATCTTTCCAATACCTTTGCTTTCCATGCTCCTAGAAAATAAAAAATTGATACTACAACAATAATAAAATTAAAAAAATAAATTAAAAAAAGCAATGAAGCTAGGTTGCCTCCCAACAAGCGCTTGATTTAACGTCGCGACACGATGCGAATCACTTTTTGCCTCCACCTAGAGCTTATGAATTGAACCCCCAATTTGGTATCATAATTTCGGCTATGCTCCAGGGTGGAGGAAGGAATCTAATTGGCCCAAGCAACCATTGTACTATTCTATACTTCTTGGCTTTTAGATGAGGTATGTAGTCTAGTCTTTTTTGCAAGAAAATTTCCAGAATGCAGGCACCTTGTTCCTTATTCCTTAACTTCTCAATCGGCTCGGATGACTCTATTTCCATACCGTCATCCAAGTACAATGTATAAAAATATTTGGAGTGGGGACCAATGCGCTCAAACACATGAAGTTCAGGACTTTCAACATCCTCAACATCAATGATACTAGAATCAACAAAATTTGTATCCTCAAAGTCCTTGACTGACTCTAGTCTCACTTCTCCAACGTCAACATCCTCAAATTGTAGTTGGCTAGGTTGTTGATGTTCTACTCTGACCTCCTTAATTAACACCTCAAATTCACACTCTTCTTGGATACTATCCCCAATAATAGCTTGCTGAGCATTAACAACTCTAACCACTTGACTCAATTGAGCCTTCAAGTTGCGAATATTTGCCTCTTGCCTCTCTATATGCAGTTGTTTCTCATTATTTTGTTCCAGAAGGCACTTTATCATGTCCTTGATCTCCTTCAGTTCCGCATTCCCAGGTTCTTTGTTCCTATTAACTTCACAAGAAAAGGTAAAACCATCATGGTAAGGGGTTGGGGGAAAATACGAAATATAAGCACAACCATGAAGGTGACCATTTTGACCACCACACACATCACACACATTCCATAAATAAGATTGAGTTGGTGCACATATATTTGCGTAATTTAAGAAACCGACCGAGTCGTTGATTGTTTTTTTTTAAATAATATTTTTTGGCCAATTAAAGTCGGAATCAGTCGATTTTTACCGACCAAGTTGGCCGATTTTTTATACCAACTAATATTTTTTCAACTTACCCGATTCTTAAGTTTTTTATTGATATTCCTATAAAACTAATTGCGTTTGTTGAGTTTTCAATATGGGCGAGGTTGCTAAAAATTGCACAGGGCATCCTATTTGGTCGCCCCCATTTAACCTATACCCTTTTTTAAAACTTTTAACTTGTACCCACTTTTTAAACAATTTCAGTATCATTTCTCCTCCTCCTTCTCCTCCTCCTCAAAGTTACATCTGGCTCGTCATTCTTAAACTTCTCCTTCTCCCTTTTCTGCAAGAAATCTGTTACGGCTATGTATATAACATGTATTCACACAATGCCTTTAAGAAATCAATAATTATTTTTAAAAAGAAAAGTATGAGATTATACAATGTGGTGGAGCTACTGAGTCTTTTGAATATGACATCTTAGGGATCATTATTGTTCTTGGTAGTCTGAGTATTTGTTGTTTTCATTTTAAAGTGGAATGCTTTCTGTGTTGCATTTTACTGCATTACACGTCATTACCCTTAATCGTGGTCATTCTCTTATTTTAAAGTTGTAAATGAACCTATAAACCAGAATTCGACTCTAACATATCATAAAGATAATACTTTGATCCTCATAAGGATTTCCTAATTGTTTTGTATTTTTTAATATCATTTGCTTAGTAATAAAAATGGTTGAGCAAAGCTGAGTGTGAGTTAGACAAAATGAGGTTGATGCATTTAAACTGGCGAACAAAACCTTGAGCTCTAGAGCTGAAGTTCGACAATTAAAAAATAAAAACTTCAACTCTAGAGCTGAAACTTACAAACAAAAACTTCAGCTCTAGAGCTGAAGTTCGCCAGTTACAAACAAAAACTTCAGCTCTAGAGCTGAAGTTCGACAGTTAAAAAATAAAAACTTTATCTCTAGAGCTAAAGCTTACAAACAAAAACTTCAGTTCTAGAGCTGAAGTTCGCCAGTTACAAACAAACACTTTAGCGCTAGAGCTGAAGTTCGACAGTTACAAAACAAAAATTTCAGTTCTAGAGCTGAACTTCAGGCCCGGCTACAAGAATGCTAAAATTTTGCGTGATTGCCTTTGCTACTTCAACCTCGTATGTTAAAGTTATGCGAAAAAGCGGGTATACTTGCAAATTTGTTTTGCAAAGAGGGCACAAGTTTAAACGTGACACAAAAAGCGGGTATAGATGCAAATGCCCCGCGAGGTTGGGCTAGTCCAGCCCAGCCTACATGGGCTTTAGCCATTAACGAGCTGGGTTGGGTTAACCTACTATTTTGATGGGCCTTATAATGGTCTGCCCACCTCGGTCCTATGTGGACCGCGGGCCTCCATGGGCTGGCCCATTATTTTTTAATATAATTTTATATTTTTTTTCTTTAAGTTCTAACCCTAAAAGATAAATATTTAAAAGTTAAAAAAATATTTATTTGAAAATTTTCACAAAACTTAATAACTTTTTATACTGTTTCAATATATCATAATAAAAACTAAAAAGCAAAAGATTAAGACTAATATTTCATTCATTAAAAGTCAAAACTCAAAACAAACTATTCAAGAGAACGTCCAGGACGCTTATGGGATATCTAACACATCATCTTCATCAAATACATTTGAATTCGCTCGTGAGAAGGTTGTCTTAATATCTTCACTTTCATCTACATCTACAATTATATGCAATTTTAATTAGTTAAATATTAAGAATAATTAAATTTTTAAAACTATTTAACATTTTAAGACTTTGATCTTTTCATATGATGAGATTAATAAACTTTAAGCTTGGACACTCTTGTTGATATTTTTGTATCGTATAATTTTTATATTTTATATATTTCAAATAGATATTTTTATTAGGACCACCGGCCGGCAAAGCCCAGCCTCAGTAAGGCCTCACGGGCCACAGGCTTACTCGGGCCGGGCTTAAAAATCTCATTTTTAAATGGTCTCAAATAATTCTAGCCCAGCCTGCTAAATCACAGGCTGAGCTGGGCTACCCCAACCGGCCAATCCCATATTGACGGCTCTATACGTTTGGTCATCCTCTTTGGTCTGAAAAATTATATTTTTAGTATTGAAAATTAGATGTAGAGAGAGAGAGAGTTGATTATTCATTGCTATGTTAAAAAATATCCATCAATTGAAATAATATTGGTGAATGAACGCAATTATGCAACTTCTCATAATTATGATAAAACAGATTATCAAAATCCAGTCATTTTCCTAATTACTTCTTCAATTATTCTGCCATTCGTACATAAAGAAATGACACATTTCTCTGCTCTGAATGATGACTGATGATTTAATGCAAGACACAAACACATAAAGAAAATCCAGTATCGGTCCATTATTAATCTACATTTTGTCAAAAGAATCATGTGTTTATTGAGTTAAGTGCTAAAGAAGGACGTCAAGTTTTAGCTTCACACCACCTAGGTCCATCACTACCTAGTCCCCTCAAAACTCGAACATATACTCTCAAAAAGAAATTGAATTATTGTTTACCCTAATAATCGGATAACAATTAAACTTATACTGTGCTTTTAAGGATACATGATTTCACCTAGTACCAATTAACAAATGTAAAGAGTAATGTATGGGGTCAAATTTGGCCCTATACGCCTCTACGCCAAAGGGTACACCCAGTAAGCGTATATCTGGTACAGTAAGGGCACGGCTCGGATGTGAAGGCAAAGGCGACGCCATTTAGAACCAGGCATCCTCGCTAGGAGGACGTCGACCACGTTTGATATTTTTATTATTATTTTAAGGAAGGCCCCTTCTTATATAAAAGGGACCTTCCCATTGTAAAGACCATCAGTATGATTATTGAAGAATACAACTCTCTCATTCTCTTTTATTCTCTCTATCTCTTACTTCTGACGAATAATTTTTCTTGAGTTCATAATATCATCTTATAGTATTAGATCCAATACATAGTTATCATTCTTACATCTCTAGACATATTATATTTGATTACGATTTACCCACCCACATTTTTGATTGTTTTCTAGCTTACAAAGAACACTTTTAACTTTTGAGCCAAACAATTTGGCGCCGTCTGTGGGGATTTCGAGAATCAAAATCATAGTATCCACCGAGAGATCAACCAACAACCTTTCTCTACATCACATGAAAATAAAAGATGGCTGAAAATAACACCAGATCGAAAGCTATAGTGGGTGTCACAGCCAACGTTCTTAGTCCTCTCAACGAGTATAGTGACGATGTCATCATTAACGCAACCACCAGCACCGCACCAGGTGCAGAGATCTCATCTTCCCCATCCGAAGATCTAACGATCTTGCGCGAAAAAGGAGCTTCCACGTCTGCTGTTAAGGAAGCACCCTCGGTGGTCAAAAAGCTACTGGAAGAATGGCTGACAAGCACCTTAAGTGGCTTGGTCGAGAAATCACCACAAGCCAACATCAGGTCTTTGCCAACGATAAGCATCACCGCTGCCATGGGCGAACATGAGGATACACGAGTAAATACCCAACCCAACAAAGCACAGACCAGTGGCGGTACACTAACCGCCATCCTAAGGAAGATGGAATAAATGGAAAACGAAAACAAAGCACTCCGCGACCAGATGAAGGAACACCAGGAGAGGGTCGACAAAATCCCCGGAGCTCCCAAGTTGCTACCAAAACGCGATGTGGGGAGGTTCGTAGAGCAGCCATATACTAAAGAAGCTGCCCCTTACTCTATCCCAAAGACCTTCAAGATGCCTCCCTACTTGAGGGTATACGACGGAACCACGGATCCCGAGGATCATCTGATCTACTATGTCATTACTGTGAAGGGCAACGACCTATCGAAAGAACAGGTACTGTCGGTGCTGCTGAAGAAGTTTGGCGAGACGTTGACAGGAGGGGCCTTGAGATGGTATTCTCAGTTGCCAGCTAAGGCAATATTAACGTTCGAGGAAATGGCAGATAAATTCATCACCGCCCATGCAGGTGCGAAGAAAGCGGAAGCAAGGGTCAACGACATCTTCGCCGTCAGACAAACCACAGGAGAAGGGCTCAGAGACTTCCTAGCCAGGTTTAACAGGGTGAGGATGAGTCTACCAAATGTATCAGAAGGTATGGCAGTCGCCGCTTTTCAGAACAAGCTAAGCAGGGACGGCTGGAGGGCGACCAAGAAGCTGCTGAGCTGCCTCATGAAATATCCCCCTACCACATGGAAGGAAATCCACAATGCCTATTGTGCCGAGGTACGAGCGGATGAGGATGATCCCAATGGGCCGACTCAACGGCTAACGACAATACACTCAGAAACAAGGAGAGATAGGCGCAGTGAGGGACTTCGAGAACAACCCCCGCGCTCCAATACAGACCGACATCAGCCGTACACCAGATCCTCCCATCCATCGCCTAGACATACGGACGCGTTACAACGACACGTTGCCCCACTTCGAAATGAAAGAGGAACTCCCTACTTATTATCCGCACATAAATTTTGAGTGTCTCCTTCAGAAATAGTGTATGCACTGGAGAAGCTAGGCACCAAGGTGCAATGGCCGCAGAAGATGAAATCAGACCCCGCCACAAGGAAATCAAACGTCTTGTGTGAGTTCCATCAGGAACGGGAACACAAAACTGAAGACTGCATAGGCCTACGACAAGAAGTAGTCAGGATGCTGAACCAGGGATACCTGAAGGAGTTACTCAGCGACAAAGGAAAAATCAACTTTGCGTGCGGATGGGAACAACCCTGCGGGCCGCCAAAGCCGCCTTCCCCAACAGGAACGATAAACATGATCGTCGGTGGCAGCAATGACTCAACAATCAACCACGTCAAATTTGCCAATACACACAGACTGAAGCGGACCATCTCCTACGAACGGTATGGCACCTTCGAAGTTAGTATCACCTTCGATAAGTCTGATGCCGATGGTTTGTCTTTCCCTCACTATGATGCTTTAGTTATTACTTTATGTATCGCTGATACGGATGTCAAAAGAGTCATGATCAACGATGGAAGTGGCACGTGTATTATCCACCCAAGGGTCCTTTCACAAATAGGACTCGAAGATAGGGTAATACCGCGCTGCATGACACTAACCAGTTTTAACAATGCAGTGGAACGGACATCCGGAGAAATAACCCTGGCCGTCGTAGCGGGAGGAGTCACGTTGGAAACGACTTTCCATGTGATGAACCAATAAACGGCGTACAACGTCATCATAGGACGCCCATGGATACACGCCATGCGAGCGGTTCCTTCAAGCCTTTACTAGGTGATCAAATTCCCTACCCCATGGGGAGTATTCAGCATTAAGGGAGAGCCACGCACCGCACAGGAATACTACAAATAACTCAAGATTGCGCCCACACCCAACAACTAAAAGGGGCAAATGCGGAAGCATAGCAATTAGCCGTGTCGGGGACTAAAGTCGACCCGATAGCGGATGCCATCAAAGATCCCGACGTCGTGGAAGCATGTAAAGAAACTATCAAAGACCTCGACCCAGTCCAATTAGACGACACCAACCCAGCAAAGAAAGCCTACATCGGCCACGGCCTCGCCAACCCAAGTAAGTATCATGAATTCTTAACTAACCATGCAGATCTATTTGCTTTCTCCCATTCAAATATGCCAGGGATTCCGCGAGATATCGCCACCCATAAGCTGAACATCGATCCATTGCATTCGCCCATATGGCAAATGAGAAGGAAATTCAATGCCGCAATCAATGAAGCGATCAGTGAGGAAGTGGACAAACTAATTGCCAATGGCTCCATCAGGGAATCAATCCCCAGTGGGTCGCCAACGTCGTCATGGTTAAAAAGAAAAACGGGAAGTGGAGGATGTGCGTAGATTTCACCGAACTAAACAAAGCATGCCCGGAGGATTTATTCCCACTACCTCACATCGACCAATTGATCGACGCCACCGCAGGACATGAACCGTTACGTTTCCTAGACGCTTACTCCGGCTACAATCAGATCATGATGGCCGAGGAAGGTCAGGAGAAAATGACTTTCATCACCCATCAAGGGAGTTACTGCTATAAAGTGATGCCCTTCGGGCTCAAAAACGCAGGGGCTACGTACCTGAGATTGGTCACCAAGATGTTCAAAGAGCAGCTCGGTAAGACCATGGAAGTCTATATAGACGATATGCTAGTAAAGTCGACAAGAAAAGAGGATCACATCGACAACCTGAAAGAAGCCTTCGGAATATTGAGAAGATACGGGATGAAGCTGAACCCCGAGAAATGTGCCTTCGGCGTAGCCTCAGGGAAGTTCTTAGGATTCCACGTGTCGCAACAAGGTATCAAAGTTAACCAAGACCAAATCAAGGCGATAGACACGATACCTAAGGTGCTCAACAACAAAAAATAGGTGCAAAAGCTGACGGGGGGAATAGCCTACCTATCTAGATTCATCTCACGATCCTCCGACAGATGCCACAAATTTTTCAATGTACTGAGAAAGGATAATGGATTACAATGGAACGAAGAATGTGTCGAAGCCTTGAGAAAACTGAAGGCGTACCTGTCCTCGCCTCCACTACTGGCCAAAGCAAATCCGGGCGAGCCCCTGCTAGTATACCTGGCCGTATCTGAGGTTGCCATCAGTGCAGTATTGGTTCGCGAGACTAAAGATACGCAATCCCCTATTTACTATATTAGAAAGACCTTAGTGGACGCTGAAACACGGTATCCGCACTTGAAAAATTAGCCCTGGCATTGGTCGTAGCTTCTCGGAAGCTCAGAACCTATTTTCAATGCCACCCCATAAAAGTAGCAACAACCTTCCCCTTGAGAAGCATCCTAGATAAGCCTAAGTTATCGGGAAAGCTCGCCAGGTGGGCCATAGAGCTCAACGAACATGATATCTCGTATATCCCGAGAACCGCTATCAAGTCGCAAGTACTCGCCGACTTCGTGGCCGACTTCAGCGTAGAGATATTGCCAGAGGCGGAACAAGAGGCACATCGTGCCCCCTCCAACACCGACCTATGGGCTCTTTACACTGAGGGCGCCGCTAATGCCTCGTGATCGGTACTGGGACTCGTTCTCGAGGTCCCTACGAGCAAAATAATTCGCCAGTCCATACGATTCCCCGAGATGACTAACAACGAGGATGAGTACGAGGCTATTATCGCTGGTATAAAATAGCCATCAAGTATGGAGCTCGATGACTCATCCTCCATTGCGACTCCCAGCTCGTGGTGAACCAGGTCACTGGGACTTACCAAATCAAGGAGCAGAGATTGCAAAAGTACCAATCAGAAATCCACAGATTAATGATCGAGCTCGACGAATGCCACTTTGAGCAGGTTCCTAGGGCGCGGAATACCGAGGCAGACGGCCTAGCAAAACTGGCTGCAGCCACTAAAAACTTCGACAAAAAAAGCGCGGTCACCCTCCTTCATTCGGCCATTGATCATATTGAGGTACTCTCCTTAAATTTGTCTTGGGACTGGCGCAACCAGTTTGTGTCCTACTTGTAGGAGGGGACACTCCCACCTAACAAAAAAGAAGCCAAGAAGCTCCACATACAGGCTGCCCGGTATTGCCTGATAAACCGCGAGCTCTACAAAAGGACCTTTGGCGGACCCCTGGCCAAGTGCCTAGGGCCTCACCAAACGACACCACTACTCAGAGAAGTGCACAAAGTCCACTGCGGCGCCAACACAGGTAACCTCGCCCTAGTGCGCTGCTTAATACGGGCCGGCTACTATTGGCCAACTATGAAGAAAGACGCGGCAGAATATGTCCGCCGATGAGAAAAATGGCAAAAGTACGCCCCCATGATACACAAACCAGGGGAGCCTCTCCACTCGGTCACTTTCCTATGGTCTTTCATCAAATGGGGAATGGATATAGTCGGCCCGCTACCAGCAAGACAAGGAAAGGTACGATTTCTATTGGTTTTAACTGACTATTTTTCCAAGTAGGTGGAAGCAGGTGCGTACGCCCAAATACGCGAACAGGAAGTCATCGCTTTCATATGGAAGAAATCATCTGCAACTTCGGCATCCCCAAAGAAATCACCTGTGACAACGGACGGTAGTTCATCGGCCAAAAAACAACTGAGTTCTTCGACAAATGGCATATCAAGCGAATACTCTCCACGCCATACCACCCCTCCGCCAATGGCCAAGAAGAGTCGTCCAACAAAACAATACTAAAAATACTGAACAAGAAGCTCGAAGACGCCAAAGGGCTATGGCCTGAGCTACTACCAGAAGTACTATGGGCACATTGGACCACGCCCAAATCCTCCACATGAGAGACACCATACTCACTGGTCTACGAAACCTACGTTGTCATACCGATCAAAGTAGGCGAACCAAGCCTTAGGTGTTCGCATACAAGCGGAGCAGAAAAACGACACGAACAGACTTCAAGATCTCGATGAGGCCGAGGAAAGAAGAGAAATGGCTCACATAAGAATGGTGGCCCAGAAACAACAAGTCGAAAGGTAATACAACAAGAAGGACAAAATACGACCACTCAAAGTAGGTGACTACGTCCTCAAAGCCAAAACGTTGGCATCAAAAGACCCAAGTGAAGGAAAACTGGGCACCAACTGGGACGGACCATACAAAATCACAGCAGCAGCGAATAAAGGGGCATTCCAGTTAGAGACAATGGAAGGAAAAATGCTCCAAAACAATTGGAACGTCGCCAACCTCAAGTATTTCCATTTCTGAAAGGCACCTCCCGAGTCGTACTCTTTTTCCCTTGCCCGAGTTTTGTCCCAATTGGGTTTTCTCGGGGAGGTTTTTAATGAGGCAGCAGAGGGGACGCATGGAGATACTCACGAGGCAAGTTTATCATACCAGCCACTCTATACGTCCTCCCGACTGGCATGACAAAGGGACTGGACTAGCATGATCTCCAATGTATGAAAGGTTGCGGCCATCGCCATTATATGAAAGGCTACGACCATCGCCAATATATAAAAGGCTACGACCATCTCCAATGTATGAAAGGCTACGGCCATCGCCACTATATGAAAGGCTACGGCCATCTCCAATGTATGAAAGGCTACGGCCATCGCCAATATATGAAAGGCTACGGCCATCGCCAATATATGAAAGGCTACGACCATCTCCAATGTATTAAAGGCTACGGCCATCGCCATTATATGAAAGGCTACGACCATCTCCAATGTATGAAAGTCTACGACCATCGCCAATATATGAAAGGCTATGCATGTCCAATGTATGAAAGGCTCTCCAATATATGAAAGGCTACGGCCATCTCCAATGTATGAAAGGCTACGACTATCTCCAACGTATAAATGTCTAAGGCCAACGTCGTTAACAAGTCGACCCAGCTCGACTACGACAAACAAACTCGATGACAGTCGAAGTCACGTATATGGCTACGGCCATATCCAATGTATAAATGGCTAAGGCCACCGTCGTCAATAAGTCGACCTAGCTCGACTACGACAAACAAACTCGACGACAGTCGAAATCACGTACATGGCTACAGCCATCTCCAACATGTAAACGGCTAAGGCCACCGTCGTCAATAAGTCGACCCAGCTCGACTACGAAAAATAAACTCGACGACAGTTGAAGTCATGTACATGGCTACGGCTATCTCCAACGTGTAAACGGATAAGGCCACTATCGTTAATAATTCGACCCAGCTCGACTAAGACAAACAAACTCGACGACACTCGAAGTCACGTACATGGCTACAGCCATCTCTAACGTGTAAATGGCTAAAGCCACCATCATTAATAAGTTGACCCAGCTCGACTACGACAAATAAACTCGACAACAGTCGAAGTTACATACATAGCCAGGACCATCGACAATATCACGGTTAAGGCAACATTCACTATCGGTCGCCAACTCTGTTCGATTACGGCGCAAAGCACGTAACAAACAAGGCAACATTCGAGAAGCACACTAAAAAACTCTACAAACAAATAAACAAGCATCCACTCTGCGGAGTCGAAATAAAATAAATAAAAGGTACGAAAAGAAACAGCAAAAGAGTAACTTCTATTACCATCAACAAAAATATACATGTACAACAGGATCATTTACATCTCCACAAAACAACAAAAACAAAATAAGTACAAGTCCTACCATGCCTCGTCATCTTGTCCGCCGTCGCTTGCCGGTCAGTCATCTTTTCCGCTGCCACCCTCAGCTTTATATGCTGTAGAGATCCAGGACCCGGAAGCCAGACAGTTAACATCTTCAAAATTATAGCCCGCCCAGTCTGGGAAATCAAAACTATATCCACAGGCTTCTCGGGCAACTCGAACTAAACGCTGATGGTCCTCCACCTCCGCCTCAGTGGCTCGGCCTGCAGCAAGCAACTCCTCGAACACGACCGACTTGGCTTCGGCATACACCCACATGTCTCGCGCCTCGCCAGGCACACCGTCGTCAGACCTGGACGCCTTGGCATTGAGCTCGGCGGTTAAGGCATCGACCTTGGCACGCAAATTAGCGGCCTCCGCCGCTACCCTACAACCAACCTCCAGTTCATCCTCCTTTGACTGGAGAAGAGTCTCCAGTTCAATATTTCGAGCCAAGACGGCCATCAGCTGGTCATCCACCTGCTCCAGCTGAACTACGCTTTGCTTCAGTTGGGCCTCCGACTGCTCCAGGCTATCACAAAAAACCTGAAACTGCGGGTCCTGTGCGAATAGGTCCGCCAGTGCTTGATGCTTGGCGCGGCACTCCCGGTACTTCTTTCCCACCTTCTTAAAGGTGGCAGCCTTCTTCTGCGCTCGCTGACCCCTCTCTAGCTCCAAAATGAGGGTCTGAAGAAGAGACAAAAAGAAGACAAATTAGCACGCACCAAAGTTCACTTTATATTACATAAAGAAAGACGAAATATACCTGAAAGACCACGCCAGTAACCATTCGAGATAGATCCCTGTCGCTAACGTCTTTGAACATTTCGCGCTCAGCGGCCGCACACAGCAGGGTCAAATCTACTACGGCTTGCTCGCTATGTTGCAATAGGTTATATCCGTGGGATCAAAATCCGGTAGTTAGACCCACCCGCCGGCATCCCCACGCGGGCTCTATCCCTCCTCAATGCACCCACATCCGCAGGGGCCGTCTCAGGTTCCACCTTCTCCTCATCATCCGCTTCCTCAGCAGCGGCCTACACGCCATCCTCCTGAACATGTACGGGGGCGGCGTCGAGAACTGCCCTCCCCTGGGGAGCCGACCTCCCTGAGCGGATGGCATCGGCCATAAAAACTGGCCTCAACTCCGGATGGGGTTCACTCACCCCCTTGTCCTCTGTGTCTATCCCCTTGCCGAGCATCAACCGACGTCTCTTCCTTTTCGGCGGCTCCTCGCCCTCAAAAGTCTCATCTACGGGACATGGGGGTAGCGGTGAAGGAGTTGCTTCACTTGTGGATGCAGCCACAGGCACAACCTCAGGTTGAGGAACCTCTAGAATGTCGTCACTGGACAAGCCACAAGGTACGTACTCATCTTCAGAATCAGTCCCCACCCCCGACGAGGTAGCGACATTCTGCTTCTTCTTCTTGGGGGCGCTCCGACCTGCCAACGTGAATAAGTCAGGTAACAAAACCTAATGAAACCTCCAAACCACAGTCAAAGAGTTACCTGGTGGGCCGTATCGCTTACGGAACGCGAACCAGGTGTGGCATTCCTCTGCAAATGGAATCAACCTCTCCAACCACGACCTAATATTCTCAACACATCATGGTGGAGAAGCCCTCGCTGCAAAAAGGAGAGGGAAACAAAAGAAGTTACAACGGCCGTACGGTCAAGATCGCAAACAATACTGAATTTAAGTAAAAACACTTACGTTCTGGATTCCACCTTTCCGGGAACCCTTCAGGATCCGACACCAGGTGCTCCGTCCTGATATAGAAAAATTTACGCCAGAAACGGCGGTTAGTCTTGTCGTTGGCCTTAACGACTAGGCCCCTCGTGCCACGGCTTTTTAGTTGCAGCATAGTACCCCTCATGTAACCAGGTCTGAATAACTGCAAGAGGTGGTGGACCGAGACGCTGCATTCGGCCCTGGCCGCGTAGGTGGTCATAATACGACACACCTTCGAAGTATAGGGAGTGAGTTGAGCCGGGCACACGCTGTAAAAACGGCAGAGCTCCTCCACGAGGGGATAAACTGGGAGGCCATAATCTATCAAGAACGGATATTCATAAAATGTGCAATATCCCAACCGGTGCACGTTGGCATAATCCATCCCGTCCGGCTCCATAACCATATGGTCTGGAATCTGGTGTGCCACTCGTAGGTCGTCCAAATATGATTGTAATAGCTCGTTGTGATCCCAAGAAGGAGTCAAGATCTTGGTTGGGAAATCCCTGAGAGCGTGTATCTCTTTCGGAAGGACATTATCTACGCTAAGAGGGACGAGGGGTTTCTCTACCTTTTTCCCATCAGCACCCGAAGACGGCAGAACCCTAGATGGGGTGTCACCCATTACGTTTTTGCTGCTTTGCCCAAGTTTTGCCATAATAATTTTTTATATAAATCAAGCTCTAACAATAAAAAAGGTGGTTTCAACAGAAACGGAAGAGTTTAGCACGAAGTAACGATTTTTGGCAAGGAAGATGAAAAGGGAAGTAGAAAGATTTCAGAAGTTCGAAAGATAAAAAAGATTGAACCTTCCTCCTATTTATAGGGCTAAGATACACGGATATCGAAGAGGCATGATTCAAAACGGGCGCGGGAAATCAAAACATCAAATCATTTCCTGAAACGCCTCGAAGCAAGTATAATCATGATGCATGCCGGCGGTGACGTCATTTCAAAAAGGAGACCACATGTCAACGGATCGACGACGCCGTATATTTCCCCTATTCACGTCATCGCCCCCATAATAGGGTCAAATTTTCAAAAGATGAGGTCGACATTTCCGCCCATTGAAGACGTCTACTGGATACGCCTCCAACGAGCGGAGGGACTAACTGTAAGGGGTTAAATTTGGCCGTATACACCTCTACGCCAAAGGGTATGCCCAGTAAGCGTATATATACTACAGTAAGGACACGGCTCGGACGTGAAGGCAAAGGCAATGCCATTTAGAACCAGGCATCCTCGCTAGGAGGATGTCAACCACGTTTGATATTATTATTATTATTTTAAGGAAGTCCCCTTCTTATATAAAGGGGACTTCCCATTGTAAAGACCATCAGTATGATTATTGAAGAATACAACTATCTCATTCTCTTTTATTCTCTCTCTATCTCTTACTTCTGATGAATAACTTTTCTTGAGTTCATAATATCATCTTATAGTATTAGATCCACAACATAGTTATCATTCTTACATCTCTAGACATATTATATTTGATTACGATACCCTCCCACATTTTTGATTGTTTTCTAGCTTACAAAGTACACTTTTAACTTTTGAGCCAAACAAGTAATAATAGAGATTAACAATAATATAAGGCGAACCAGTGTTTGAACAGAGCTTAGCCCTCGAGCTTGAATATCCTCGAGCTAGTTGTGCAAGAGCAGTTAAAATGCAACAAACTGATAAACAAGAGAATGTAAATTAAAGAAAGAATATTATATTGCTTTGATCTACATCAATGTAAGGTGTTTACAAGATGATTAGGATACTCTTTATATAGTAGAGGAATCCTATTTATGGTACAATTCTAATTCTGGAAGTAAATCCCATGATTAACTAGGTAACTACCCCTAACTTGATTTGTTCCAAAATTTACGCCATGATCTCCCGCTGGTCACGGATATCTCATTTTTCCGTTATTGCGCTTTGCTCGAAGTTTGTCATATTTGGTCTCGATCGCTACTGGCCTCGATATCGATAGGCACCTTGATCCTTGGACTCGATACCTCATCTTTGTATTCTGGTCTGATCCATTATAAGGCTAACCCCCCAATGAAGTCCCCTGGTCTCGATCCAATAGCACAATCAGGTAGGCTCGGTTTTAACCGTATACAGATAGTCCCCTTGTTTCTTGGAATGTAATGAGAAGAACAAATTGAGCCTTCGATTTTGTACCTTGATCTATCATGACATCATCCTTGTGACGTAAGCGACAGAAGCGACCAAAACGTCCCGTCGGTACAATTCCCAAATCAGTAATGAGTGTCAGTTGGCGGTTGGCCACCAGTGCCTTGAACCGTCGCCGTGAATCCTTAAATAGGTCTTCTTCTCACTTCCTCAAACTTTACTTTGAATTTATCTTGTACTAATCTTCAAAAATCCCTTTGAGTTCAAGTATATATGCAAATCTTCAAAGTTTTTCACATCTTTTAAGTCTCCCCGTTCTGCTCCGTTACCAACCCTTCCTTAAGTCACCGAACCTTATCCTCTTGTTCTTTCTTTATACAAAAATGGCGAAGACATCAAAAACCATTCCTCAAAAGGAGAAATCCTCTTCATCGTGGCCGACTGGCGACAAAACACGGGTGGAGCCGCGCCCTGAGGAATGCATTCCCGAGATGGGGTGTGAACTTTCTTCTGACTTCAAAGTCGAAAAAACTTCTTATGCTCCTGGCCAGTGTGAGCTAATGTCTAGGTACATGTTCTCGATAACTGAGAGCAACCTCGTGTAGGTCAAGGAAGACTACCAATGGGAGAAGAAGAAGGTGGTGATTGTGTCTCCAGAGGAAGATATCACTACCCACGTGGAAGGGTTTCTAAGTGTTTACACTTATCCTTTCATGTTGGGCCCTATCGATCCCATCAGTATCGACTTCTGCCACAAATTCCAAATAACCCTAGGCTAGATCCACCCTTCCTTTTGGCAGATTATCATTTTGTTCCATTTTTTTTTGCAAGAAAAAAAGAAAGGACGCCTTCACCCTCGACCACCTCATTAGGCTGTATAGGCCCCGTCTTTTTCGAAGTGGGTTGATAAAGCTTTAGCATCGAGACACCAAGGTATTGTTCTCGAGCATGGACGAGGACAAAGATCGAGGGTGGATGGGTTGGTTCATTCGAGTGAAAACTTCTGACCGAGAAGATGCCATTTTCCCAAGAAGTGGAATATGGAGTGTAAGTTCGATCCTTCCTTTAGCTTTTATTTACTGTTTTGTTTCATTTACTTCTTTTCATGGACATCCATTTATGTGATGTAGCGGTCACTTGGATGCAAGGTGTGATTTCGGACCTCGAGACCTGGGTTTGGACCCTAGCTTCGACCCCCTTGTATGTTGAGCGCTCATGGAGAAATTTATCAAGGGGCCGATGGGAGGCCAAAAATCACGGTAGGCCTTTTCTTTATGTATTTGATGGACTTAAAATGTTTCCCTCTTGTACTTACTTGATTTCTTTTCATACAGGCCTTGGGAAAGATACTGTTATGAGGCCCTGTCCGGGGAGAAGGAGGTTCCACCCCCAGTTCTGAAGTCATCTAAAGGAAAAGAAAATAAAAAGGGTTTCGCCCTCCGATACTCCAAATCCCAAGAAGAGCAAGTCTCACAGGTCAAAAAAGAACACCGCCGCCCTCCCTGCTAATGTAGAACAGCGTTTAAGGGAGGAAGAAGAGGAAGATGATGATTCTCACTTCAAGCTAGTAGCTCTAACAAAGAGGAGCGTTGAGGCCCCGAATGTTGCTGAGCCGTTGGTGATCGAAGAGGTTCAGCCTCAGACCAAGGAGATCTCGGAGGGTGTCCCAAGCAAATTTCGAGACTGAAAATGTGATTGCCGTTAACTCCACACCACTAAAAAGTAGCGAGAGAGGTTCGCAATAGATTTTACCCGATTTGTGGGTCGGGATCGATTCCATAGAGAGCTAGGATTGGAGTCAAGTATCTATTTATCTTAGGATTGCGTGTATGCTCTTAATTGATCTTCCATTCATTTTTGGTTTTTCTATATATTCTACTATGATCAAACTACAAATTATAATTTTAACTAAATTAGACTAAGAGTAAATTGCTACAAGTTGTATCTAATAGTATAAAGGGCAATAGGGAAGTGACCTTCACCTAGGTGGATAATTGATGGGTAATTGCATCTAAGGCACGATTGTCATGATTGGGGAAATATGTTATAACCGTTACTCAATACTACCCACTCTACACCTCTCGGTAGAAAGAGTGGTTTTGCCCAATTGACTCTCTCGAGACCAATTGGGTATGCATATTTTCTCGAGCAACTAGGGTTCAAGTTAGGTAATTACTCTCTCGAGGTTTAACCCTTTAATTGGAACTATCAAATCTCTTGATTCCATCCTAATTCTTTAATGAGTCAATTTTGGAGACTTAGGCTCTCTTTCTCAAGAAGAGCCAAATCAACTTAGCATAAACTAGTGTTTGCAACCACTAATTCATAAATTAAACCATAAAATGGCCCAAATAACAAACACCCGTAATCAATCTAACCTTAAATTACAACACCCATCAATTACCCACACTAGGGTTGAGCCACAACCCTAGCTAATAGGTTTAGCTACTCGTGCTTGAAGATAAAATCAGTGAAATAGATGAAGAGAAAGACATATTAATTAATTACAAATGTAAATACAAAGTTTCAGTGATTAAAACTACGTAAAGTGCCAAAAATGGCTAATAAATGCCTTCTCACAAGCGCAACTACTGTACTGTAATGTCTGATACCCAAAAAATGGAAAAAAGGTTCTATTTATACTAAGCTGGAAAAACTGAACAAAAATGCCCCTGCAGGGTCAGTGCGGGCCGCACAAAATGGACTGTGGCCGCACTAGGCTCTTAATTCTAAAAAATCAACTCTCTAAACTCAGGCTCCGCGGACTGCACATAATGGACAGCGGTCACGGAGGCAACTAGCACGGTCCGCGCAAATACAACTGCGAACCGCACATGCTTGAACCTTGGCACTTGACATCTCTCTGAAGTTTGCTTCCGCGGACCGCATAGAATTATTGTGTGGAGGCGGTGTATTCAGTGCGGGCCGCACAATATCTACTGCGGTCACACTGCTTTGATGCCCTAAAAATCCAGTCTCTGAATCTCCCTAGTGCGGACCGCATAGAATGGACTGCGGCCGCACTAGGTTTGATGCCTTAAAATCCAGTCTCTGAATCTCCCTAGTGCGGACCGCACAGAATGGACTGTGGCCGCACTAGGCTAGTTTGTCCTGATTTTTCTTGTCTTTGATACTTATGCATGTTTCACTCCTTTTGAGCCGATCTTTGACATCTTATCACTTTGTTGATCAAACCTGTAATTAAGCACAACTTATGAGCCATTTGGGACTATTTTGTAAGAATTTATAATCAAAGCGCAAGCAAGAAGGAGCATGAAACACATCAAAATCCCTAGTTATCAAGATGCCTCCCGTCGTAATAAGCAATCGGTATATGTGCTTCAAGGGGCCGGTTCCGAGGCCCTTTGAAATGAAGAGAACGTCCCAAGTGACTTGCTTGGGACAACAGGCATTGACAATTTGCTGCCCCACCCCATATTTTCCGAGGGGAAAATTCAGGAAGCTAGGCCATAGAGACCCCCCTCCCCACCCATGTGGGAATAGCCCACGAAAGGGAGGACCTTTTTATGGTTGCTTCACGGGAGTCAGAGATGCTTCTGATCTGGGTGATGCATAGAGTAACTTCGATGAGGCTCAACGACTTCTGAGCCAAGTAAGCTTCAGCTCCCTTTGTCAATATTATGTTTGCCTTTATTTTCTCTTGCCTGATTTCATTTCTTTCTTTATAGGCCTTGACGCTTCATCGGGAAGCATTTTTTAAATCACAGGCAGAGCTAAACTAGTGTAGGACCGATCTTAAAAGGCTCACGAATGAGAGAGAGATTCCTTCAAACTCCTCAGTAGGCAAAAAGAAGAGGAGATCAAGGACCTCTAAGCTGAACTAGCCACAACTCACAAAGAGAAGACCGACCTAATTTAGCGGGCAATGAAGAATTTTCTTAGAAGTTCGATGTATCATTTCGGGAATGACGACTAATACTTTGATCCTGCAGGTTTAGCAGAAGGCCGAAAAGAATAAGCAACTCTGCGAGGAGTCCAACATGATGAAGGAGGAGACGTTGGGGTGGAAGCAAAACGTGGACCACCTTACCTCGGAGAAGGATACTGCTTGAGCCCAACCATCATCAGCCGAATGCCAACTCGAAAGCATGAAGTAGGAAAGCTTAGCCTGAGCCAAAAAATGAGGAGATTGAGGCTCGGTTGGCTATCGAAACCCTATGTGATTTTGCCGAGGGTAAGCTTTTTTAACCAATTTTATAAAAATATTAGAAGGCCTGTTTTATTACGAAATTCGGAGTTCTCCGAACCGTGTTAGTTTGTTTGTAGCCTTTAACTTGAGATTTGACCTTTGGGCTTGTTTCTCAATTATACTTCAAACTTTTTTGAAACGTTAGTCCTCGAGTGGGATGGCTGTGGCCCGTAAAGAAGAGGGTGCCTTTTTTAAGGTCTTATAATCTTGAAGTTTAATAATTTGAGCATGTCAATTTTTGGATGCAATCCTCGAGTACGGGGTTGATTGTTCGAGCTTTAGATATGATCGGTGCTTGAGGTAGTTTCTGCAATAGACCATAAGTATGATTTTGTAAAGTAGAAATTTCACTAAGGCATGGAACATCAGGGAAGGAAAAGATCCTTCTTTCAATGGATCATTCATGCATTCATGTTTTGTCATTAGGTCTCGAGTAATCTACATGGACACGGTTTATTTGACCAATTTTCCCTTTACAAAATTTACCTATCAAGACCTTGTTGACATAAAGTATTTTCCTTGAAAGCAAAACATCCGAGGGTGATGCCCCCCAATATTCGAGGATCATTGTAAAGAAGACTCGGATACTATTGAATTTCTCTAAGTTAGCACGAATAATGGTTGCCTCGTCAAAAATCTTGCCGGAAAAACTCATTTGGGATAAAAATCGGTCGAAGGGAAAAAGAGTGCAACATGTGCTTTCATACTTAAGGACTTCGTTTTTGGTGAGAACTTCGATGCGATCAAACACCTGTAACATGTTAGTATAAAATAAAATCAAAAAAGAGAAAGTCATACCTTAACGATAATATCGTTTGAGGAGTGACATGTTTCAATTATTTAGCAATTGTTCACCGTTCATCGTTCCAAGATCGTAAGATCTTTTTTCGACGACGTTGAGGACCTAATACGGTCCCTCCCAGTTTGGACCGAGCTTTCCCTCATTTGGGTCTTGAGTGTTGATGGTGATTTGTCTTAGGACTGCGTCCCCAATTTTGAAGTGTTAAAGATTGGCTCTTCGATTGTAATATCTCTTGATTCGCTATTTCTGGGTGGCCATTCGAACAAGGGCGGCTTCCTATTTTTCATCGAGCAATTCGAGGCTTGTATTCATAGCCTTGTGATTTCACTCCTTCGTTGTGTATCAAAACCTGATGCTAGTTTCCCCTACTTCAACTGGGATCGGTGCTTTGGCGCCATATGCTAAGGAGAACAGTGTTTCCCCCATAGTGGATTTTGTCGTTGTTTGATAGGCCCAAAGGACTTCGGGAAACATTTCTCTCCATTTTCCCTTAGCATAGTTCAACCTTTTCTTTAGATTCCGAATGATGGTCTTGTTTGTCGATTCGGCATGTTCGTTCCCACTAGGATGATATGGCGTTGACAAAATCATTTTAATCTTGTGATCTTCAAGGAACTTTGTTATTTTGCTGCCGATGAATTATTTTCCATTGTCGTTACGATCTCGGCAAATATTCTGAATCGGCATATGATATGATCCTAAATGAAGTCTATGACTTCTTTTTCTCTGACTTTCTCAAAAACATGTGCTTAACCCACTTAGAGAAATAGCCAGGCATAAATAGAATGAATTTAGCATTATTTGGGGCCGATGGTAGAGGGCCGACGATATCCATCCTCCATTTCATGAACGGCCATGGGGATAGGACTGAATGAAGTTACTCTCTGGGCTGGTGGATCATCGGTGCATGTCTTTGGCATTTGTCGTATTTTTGAACGAACTTCTTAGTATTTTTTTCTATATTGGCCCAATAATACCCTGCCCTGATGAATTTGCGTACCAGTGATTCGGCACTGGAATGGTTCCCGCAAGTACCCTAGTGTATTTCTCGTAGGACATAGTCAGTGTCTCCCAAACCCAAACATATTGCCAACGGTCCATTTAACATCATTCTGTATAATGTTCTATCTTCGACCAATGTGAATCGTGCAACCTTTGCTCATAGAGTCCTTAATTCCTTGTGTTCTGATGGAAGCTTCCCGCTTTTTAGATACTCGATATATTTGTTCCTCCAATTGCAAGTTAGGCTTGTGGAGTTTATTTCGGCGTATCCTTCTTCGACTAGTGACTTTGAAAGTTCTACGACAGTCCCCGAGATAATCTCATAGTCTTCGACTGATGACCCCAAATTTGCAAGGGCATCAGCCTCATTGTTTTGTTCTCGAGGTACATGTTGTAAGGTCCATTCTTTAAACCGGTGCAGGGTTACTCTCAGCTTGTCCAAGTACCTCTGCATCCGATCTTCTCGATCCTCCAAGGTCCTGTTGAGTTGGTTAACCCCAAGTAATGAGTCACATTTGGACTCGATGACCTCTGCTCCCAAACTTTTAGCCAGCTCAAAACCTACAATCGTGGCCTCTTACTCGGCCTCATTGTTAGTCAACTTAGTGGTTTTCATAGATTGTATTGCTTGTGGGAAACTTCAAAATGATACTTAGCTCGGACCCCTTCACATTCGAAGCACCATCTATGAAAAGGGTCCACACCTCCGAAGATGTACCCGTTTTTAACAAAAGATCCTTTTCATTCATCGGGTACGAGGGCTGGCATGAAGTCTTCCACAAAGTCTGCCAAGATTTGAGACTTGATGGCCATTCGGGGTTGATACTAGATATCATATCCACGGATTTTGACGGTCCATTTAGCCAATCAGCCCGAGTGTTGGGCTTGTGCAGAACATTACGAAGAGGGTAAGTGGTCACCATGCAAATTGGGTGGCACCAAAAATATGGTTTTAATTTCCTAGAGGTGCTTATTAGAGCAAGCGCTAATTTCTTTAAGTGTGGGTACCGGGATTCATTGCATCAGAATCATCGGGGTCATGAAGGTTCAAGGCATTCATAAAATCTTCATCCTCGAAGATCTCCTACTCCTCCGATGGGGCCGAGGCCAGTACCTGTGGTTGCTATTTGACTTCCTATTTTCCCTTTGGCTCCGATTTCTTTAGTGATAAAAGTGCTAATACCGGTATCACCTCGTCGATTGCAAACATCTCTTTGGCTGCGTGTTGTTCACCGTATACCATATTTATCCCTTCCGAAGTTGGGAACTTAAGAACTTGATGAAGCGTTGAGGTACTACTCTCATGTTATGTATCCAAGGCCTTTCGAGCAGTGCATTGTACCTCATGTCACCCACGATTACATGGAACTTTGTATCTTGGGTGGTTCTGGCCACATTTACTGGCAAAATAATTTCCCCTTTGGTAGTTTCACTTGCCATGTTGAAATCATTGAGTACTCGAGCCGCAGGCACAATTTGATCCTGGAGGACGAGTTGCTCTACGACCCTCGATCGAATAATGTTTGCCGAGATACCTAGATCAATCAAAACACGCTTAACTTGAATTTTATTCATAAGGATAGATATTACCAGTGCATTGTTGTGACGCTATTCGATCCCTTCTGCATCATTATCATTGAAAGACAAGGTATCTTCTAGTAAGTAGTCCGGGGTACGTTTCTCCCTTGTGATTGTCACCTTGGTACGCTTAAATATTAGGCCTTGAGTAACATTAACCTTACCAAGGATCAAACGGATCACGTGATGTGGTTTTTCCTGTTCGTTTTTCCTATTTGCATCCCTGTCTCTAAAGTGATTCTTAGCTCGATCACTGAGGAACTCTCGAAGATGACTCTCGTTGAACAAATGGGCTACCTCCTCTCTTAACTGTCTGCAGTCTTCAGTTCTGTGACAATGGGTTCCATGGTATTTGCACATTTGATTATGGTTCCTTTGAGTTGGATCGTTCTGTAGGGGTCTGGGCCATCTAGTATCCTTGATCCGTCCAATAGATGATACAATACCTGATACATCGATGCTGAAGTTGTAATTATAGAATCGTGGCGCTTCTTTGGGCTTAACATATTTATCGTAGCCACTTTTACTCATGAGCCCTCTAGAGCTTTGTCCTCGATCATTCCGAGCGGGATTACGTCGCAGTCTTGTATTTCTACGATCTGTTGTATGGTTGGTACCGATCTTTATTTGATTAGGGATTTCTATCGATGTATCTTTGAATTCTGCCTTCAGATCTATTTGGGTAAACGGAACCGGAAGGGGCTCCTAACTGATCATTTTTTACTTTGATCTTTGACTAGTATCGATTATGTACATCAGCCTAGGTCATAGGTGGATATTCAATCAAATTATACTTTAGTTGTCGTGATGCTATCGAACTTCGTTCGTTCAAACCTTGAGTGAAGGCTTGGACAGCCCAATGATTAGTAGCCAAGGGTAGGTCCATAAGTTCCATCTAGAATCGAGATACGAATTCTCTTAGCATTTCATTGTCCTTTTATCTCACTTTGAAGAGGTTCAACTTCCTAGTCGCGACCCTTATTGGTTCGACATGTGCCTTTACGAACAAATCAGCGAGCATGGCGAAGGAATTGATTGTGCTACAAAATGTGGTACTATATCATTGCCCCCTTCGATAAAATTTCTCCAAACTTCTTCAACAAAACATATTCAATTTCATCATCTTCTAAGTCATTTCCTTTTATTGCGCATGTATAAGAAGTGGCATGCTCATTAGGATCAGTGGTTCCATTGTACTAGGGAATTTCTGGCGGAACTTCTTTGAAATGGTCTTCGGAGCTGCACTTGGTGGCAAAGGCTTCTTTACGAACTTCTTCGAATCTAAACCCTTTAGAATTGGGGTTCCCCCAAAATTTGATCAACCCGTGAGTTGTATGGTTATACCTTTTTTATCATTAGCCTCGATTTTCTTTTCTCCTGATTTGAACCGTTTGGTGAGCTCCTCGAGAATCTTCCTGATGGCGGGGTAAGTTCTCGATCCATTATCGTTTGATTTCTCTGGTATAGGTTTGACCCTGTGAATAACTTCTTGTGATGTATCGAGCTCAATTTTGCTTAGTGCTCGATTCTCATTTTGGAGTTGCGCTATTGTAGCTTGCTGAGTCTGCAACATTTCAAATATCATTCGAAGGCTAATCCCGCCTTCTTCATCACTCTATGCGTTCTGATCGACTGCTCGGGCATCTATACGGATGCTATTTTCAGGGTCGGTGCCTAAATTTCCATGAATGGCAACACGAGATTGACATCAACTGGATCTATGGCCGGTGGTCCATCGGGATTGATTGGAGGTGTTTTGTATCCCGGGGCAACTATATTGTTAATCTCGCTAAGAAGACCAAGGTCGGTGTTTGTAGGAGTGGGCGCTACTTGGGAATTTGACATATTGTCCTGAAATCAAAGACACTTACGAGAACAAGCATAAAAGTAGTGTGTGTTATGAGATTAATACTAGGTAATCATTATTATCCTTATCCCCATGGTGGGCGCCAAACTATTTACCCTAAAAACTATATAACAATTAAACTTATAATGTGGTTTTAAGGATACGTGATTTCACCTAGTACCAATTAACAAATGTAAAGAGTAATAATGGATATTAACAATAATATAAGGCGAATCAGCTTCTGAATAGAGCTTAGCCCTTGAGCTGGAATACCCTCTAGTTGTGCAAGAATAGTTAAAATGCAACAAATTGATAAACAAGAGAATGCAAATTAAAGAGAGAATATTGTATTTCTTTGATCTGCGTCAACGTAAGGTGTTTACAAGATGGTTACGGTCCCCTTTATATAGTAGAGGAATCCTATTTATGGTACAATTCTAATTCTGGAAGTAAATCCCATGATTAACTAGATAACCGCCTCTAATTTGATCTGTTCCGAGATTTACGCCATGATCTTCGGCTGGTCACGGATATCTTGGTTTTCCATTATTGCGGTTTGCTCGAAGTCTGTCATATTTGGTCTCGATCAATGTTGGCCTCGATCTCGACAAGCACCTAGATCCTTGGACACGACTCGTTTTCGTATTCTAGTTTGATCCATTACGAGGCTAACCCTCGATGCATTTCCCTGGTCTCGATCCAGTAGCACAATCGAATAAGACCGATTTTAAACCGTATACAAATATATATTTAGAAAATATTATTTTTGTTCTTCATGTTGTTATCAAATAGAGTCGATATTGTCTTGTAAGTTTGCATGGCAAGACACTGCAATTATGATATATCGAACGTATAGCTTGTAATTATGATTTGTTTTCTTTTAGCGTTATTAGTTTCTTTACTAACCTTATTAATTTTTTTTTTTATCAAATTAATCTCATTATGCTATATTGCTTATTGTTTTATTCTATTATTATACTTATTGTTTTATTCTATTATTGTATCGTCCTCAAAATTCACGAGCAATCAAGTCGTCACCGGGGACGTTCCCTTGTAATTTGCGTTGCAAGACGATGCCATTAAGTGTTCTTTTTCATTTTATTTAATTATTCAAATACCAAGCAGGGATTTTTAAAATCTTTCCTCTTCAGCATATTAGCTTTTATTTACTATCAAATTTTTACCTCCTTTTTGAAGGAGTGGGTGTTTGGACTTTGGATAACATAGCAAAAGATATTTTTAACATAATACCATAAGTCCCTTTAGGAGCAACCGACAAAATTAAAACGATACAGAGAAGATTAGCATATGGCCCATGCACAGATCGAGAAATGATCCAAAAAAATTCAAAAGAACATAATACTATAATATTCAATTTGTGCCAACTTTTCAGAGATTTTTAATTTCTGAAAAGTTTCATATCATTTGTTTACCCTCAAAATCGGATAACAATTGAATTTGTAATTGATTTTAAGGAAACGTGGATTAACGTGACACAAAGTAATAAATTAAGTTACAATTGAAATAAATAATGATAAAGTAAATTCAAACCACACTAATGGAATAATTTCAGTCTTGAAAGGTCAACCACCTTCGAACTGCATGCCCTTTTATCAATGTCAAAATACAATAGAATAAGAGATTAAAGAGACAAAATAACAATGTATTACTTTTGAGAGCGCGTTACAATGTGTTAAATGAATTATCATACCCTCTTTATATAGTGCAGAAGTCCTACTTTAGGTACAATTCGATAAAAGGTAAGTAATCTCTTGCTTTGCTTATTGCCGGTTCCTTCTTGATACGTGCCGAGATTCACCGTAATATTCGACCGGTCACGGATATTTCGATCTTCTGTTGGTTATGCTAACAATATTTTTTCGAGCTCGTTCGAGATTAGGGTTGACTTCGGGATGACGAGCTCAATATTCTCAAAGGCAGGCGTTCTGACCCCGGGTTCTATCCCTGCGGGACTTGGAGTCGATCTTCAGTCCTTTATTTCCATGTTCCGAGCATGACCTACCATGTCCTAGGCGAGCTTGATTTCATCTATATACAGATAGTCCCCTCATTTTTTGGAGAGTAAACGATGAGAAACAACATGAGCTTCTGATTCTTACTTCGATACCCCACGACAAAAATGACAAAACAAACGAAATATCTTGTTAGTCAAGTCTTAATGGAATTAAATGCTTGTCAGTTGCCGGCCGACCACTCCTGGATGCGAACCGTCGTTGAAAAACCTATAAATACCCCCTCCTTTTTTTATTCAAACTTTACATCCAAACCTTTTGTCTTCGTACCTTAGAAATATCATTACTTTATTGCACTTATATCTCACTTATTTGAGTTCCTTTATAAGAACTTTTGTTTATTTTCATCCCAAACCATCAAGTATACTCCTTTAATTTCCTCTTTTTCCTCCATTTTCAAAGAAATGGCTAAGATTTCAAAAATCTTTCCCTGAAAAGAAACTTCTTCTACCTCATAGCCGGCTACCGAGGAGACCGTTTCAGGTACTGCTGTCGAGGAACTAGTACTGGAACACCCATTGAAAATGTTCATCCTTGGAGGATGCTTGGTAACCGCCGATTTCAAGGTTGAAAAATCTTTTCCCGTAAAAGGCCGGTGTGAGGAGGTTTAGAAATACATATGCTCGATCACTAAAGAGGTCCTCCCTACGATAAAAAAGGATTGCAGTTGGGTTGACAAACATGTGGTGGTTCCCGGACCCGACGAAGACATCACACCCACCTCGAGAGATACTTAAGTATTTACACTTATCCCTTTAGGCTAGGCCCATTAGATCCAGTCATCATTGACTTTTGCAAACGATATGAGGTATGCCTCAATTAAATTAACCCTTAATTCTGGAGGATCGTGATCCTTATTCAGTTCTTCGTGAGCAAGATCAATGGATGCTCGTTCACCATCGACCATCTCATGCGCCTATATAGTCCCAAAATCTTTCGGGCGGATTGATCAAGCCCGCACGTCGGGCTAGTAAATCCCCGTTATCAAGTATTGATGAAGATCGGGATCGAGGATAGCTAGGCCATTTTGTCCGAGTGAGGACTTCGGACTTGATCCTAGCTGAGTGCATGCTGCTCCTTGAGAAGTGAAATATATCATGTAAGTAAAATTTCACATTCAAAATTTTATTTTATGCTTTTTTTCCTTCCTCCTTATCGATGCTTTGTGGTGGTACAACTATTGCTCGTATCCCGAATGCGGTCCCTCGACTCAAGGAGTGGGTCGAGGGAATCATGTTACAAAGGCCATATTCTGAGAGCTCCTGGCAAGAACTTTTTAAGGGCCAGTGGGAGGGCGGTTCCCATGGAGAGATTTCTCTCTCGAGCAAGTAATATTTAGGTTCCTCTCGTGTTGTTAAGTTCTCACTTGCTTCATTTCCTTTTGCAGGTTCTTCTAAGGAAATCACGCTGAGGCCTCCCTCCGGTGGTGAGAAATTCCCTGTCGAGTCCCCTACTTCGAGACAGTGTTAAGAGAAGAAAAGGAACAAGGCTCCGAGCTCAGAGAAAAAGAAACCGAGGCGAAGGCTGGTGCGCAAATCCAAAGAAAGCACCAGTGCCCGAGCATCATCTTTGGACTCACTTTATCGGCTGAGAGACGAGTCTAAAAAGAATAACAATTTGAACTGGTGGCCCACGAGTCGTCGCAGCTCAAGGGGCAAATGGTCTCTGAACAAGAGAGAGGCAAGGCCGATCTGCCCTAGGTTAGGTAGGCCGATGAGGAGGTCGTGGCCGAGGGTTCTCGGAATATGGATAGTGCCCTGAAGGAAGTACTCGGTGTAATAAACATCACTGAGTCACCTTCGTTTACTAAGTCCATGTATAACGAGGCTCACACGGTAAAAGAACATCCCAACAAGGGGGCCCATAGAGCGAACAACCCCTTCTGCGGATTTTTTGATGACGTGGATTCTACCACCACGGAGGATTTAACCAGGTTAGGTGACTTAGAGGTAGCAAATAACAGTCTATCTTCGGGGACAAGTGGTCCTTCCTCAAGCCCGAAACTGACAAACCGGGTCCCAACTCCGAGTGTGGATCCTGATCGGAAGGGTTCAATCATCATCTCCATTCCAGAGGATGCCTGAGTCCTTTCTGCCCCGTAGGAGTGGCCAGCTATCTTTGATGTTTGGTGAATGAGGAATACCAATCCAAGATGAACGAGGTAGACGCACTGTGCCATTTCAATAAATTAAAGCACAACAGGCGCTAAATCGGGTAACTTCAGATATCTTTAATAACTTTGATTTGTACTTAGACTTTTTTATAGATAATCCTAACGTTTCCCTTTGTGTCTATAGGCCTCGGTGCTTCATCATGAGAATTTTCTCAGATATCGGGACGAGCTAAAATAGCTTGAGACCGAGGTCCGAGGGCTCACTAAGAAGAGAGAAACTTACAAACTTCTCAGCGAGCAACGTGAAGGGGAGGCTAAGAGCCTCCGAGCTAAGCTAGAGATGGCTTAAAAGAAGCGCGCCGACCTGTTCAAGTAGGTAAAAATATTTGAGGTTAGTGACGATGAGCTAGACTCGGTAACTAGTGGTCAGAATCTGCAGGTCTAACAGAAAATCGATTGGATCGACCAACTTCAAGCTGAGATGGATGATATCAAGGTTGAGATTAATGAATAGAGAGGCCAGATGGACCGCCTGGCCTCAGAAAAAGAGACTGCTTGGGTGCAGTTGACTTCGGCTGAGGCCATCTTCGAATGGAAAAAGAAATGGCCAAGGTGCAGGCCAAAAAAGTTGAGGAGCTCCAGTCTCAGCTAAGTGCGGTCTTCTTTGATCGAGAAAATCTTTCCAGGGAGCTTGAAACGGCTAAGTTGGTGGTCATTGTGGTTGAAGCCGATGTCAATAAGATGGTGGCCCAATATAAGGTCGACGCTGAGGCAGCCCAGGATCAAACAAAAGATATCATCGAGCACGTGAAGTAGCAATCTCGAAGGCAGGCCCTTGAGGAAATTTGTGCTTGAGGCTTTGACTTGTCGACCGAAATTGAGAGTGCTGAGGGGCTTAAAGTCGAGGACAAGAAGTTTTCTTATCCTTACGATGAAGAAAATTCTAAAGGTTCGAGCGGACCCGAGTGTGGAGGAGACTACGGAGACCCTGGCGACGAGTCGGGCTCCAGTGAAGACCAGGCCATTTAAGTGCCTTGTACATTTTTCTTTGTTTTTTGTACTTGTGTACATTTGTACTTTTTGTCAAGTCCGTTTGGCCTTTGTAAAGACTATATGTATATATAATACAAGCTTCTTTTTCCCTTCGACAATTTCTGAGTTTTGTTTTCCTTTGCTTTATTATTTATATTTACAAGGATCTAAATACCTTAGCATGAAATAGTTAGGTCATGTCCATCCGAACAGGCCTTTCCTTAGACATTATTTTGTTTAAGGAATCGTGGTGGTTCGATCTGACCGGAAACTTTTCCTCATAGTAGTTATAATTTTTTAGATTATAATTTGCCGAGGGTAGCCTTTATAACCGGTTAAAAAATTTTGAAGGCCTTATTTTTTGTTAGGGTTCTCGGACGTCTCCGAGCCATTTTAATATGGCCATAGACTTTTTAGTTTGGGTGTTTCCCAATGGTCTTGTTACCCTGTGTTATCTGGGCTTGCCTAAGATAACAGTCCCCGAATATGGATGGCCATAGCCTTTAAGGTTCGGGCACTACCTAATAGGTCTTGCACCCCCGGGCTTTGATAGCTCAGGCTATTCGAGATTGTATTTAGACGGCAGTGCTCGAGTGGGAGTGACCGTTTCGGCCCGGATTAAGGCAGCCCTTAGGCTCGATACCTTTAGGGAATCAGATGTAGGAAATTCCTTTAAAAAGGATTTTTTTAAGTGACAAGATATTTATCCGCAAGAAGAGACCTCTTTTTATTATTGTGCATAATAGTTATACATGTGTACAAGCTTTATGTCAGGGCTCGAGCAATCTATGCGGGCATGGTTAATTTGACCGTTCGGCCCTTACAGTAAATCCTATCGATCGAGCCTAGACCATTCAATCGCAAAGTTTCTTTCCTTTCTAACGTCATTATCCGAGGGTAATGCCCCCAGTGTTCGGGGCCGATCACAGAGAGGCCTCGAATACTACTGTCGTGATCTTTGATACAGGTTCGTAACCGGCCTTCAGTTCTAAGTTTGCAAGATTTACTGTTGCCTCATTAAAGACCTTACCAAAAATCCCATTTGGGCCAAAACTAATTCAAGGGAAAAAGAGTGCAATGCATGCTTTCAAGCCTAAAAATTACGTCGTTCCTTGACAGTTGCCTACCAGTGTTAAAAGAAATCAATTGGGTTGTACCTTAACAATAGTATCGCTTCAATTGAGTTACACTCTAGTTATTCAGTAGTCGTTCATCGTTCATTGCTCCGAGTTTGTACGATCCTTTTCTGGTGATCTCACTAATTTGATATGGTCCTTCCCAGTTCAATCCTAGCTTTCCTTTGTTCGGGTTCTGGGTGCTTAGCATAACCTTCCTTAACACTAAGTCCTCGACATTGAAGTGTCGGAGGTTGGCCCTTAGACTGTAATATCTCTCGATCCGCTATTTTTAGATGGCTTCACGCCTTTCATCTAATAGCTCCAGGCTTGTATTCATGTCCTCGTCATTTAATTCCTTAATTGCATATCACAACCTGAAACTTAGTTCTCCAACTTCGATCAGTATTAGAGCTTTGGCGTTGTAAACCGGTGAGAATGGGGTGGCCCCGGTACAAGACTTCGAGGTCGTATGGTACGCCCATAGGACTTCGGGCAAGATTTCCTTCCATTTTCCTTTGGTGTCGGTTAACCTCTTTTTGTGGTTTTGGAGTACGATTTTGTTGGTCGATTCTGCTTATTTGTTCCAACTAGGTGGTAGGGTGTTGATAGGATCCTTTTGATCTTATGATCTTCAAGAAACATGCTTACTTTGCTGCCGATGAATTGTTTCCCATTGTCGCACACGATCTCGGCCAACATTCTGAACCGGCATATAATGTGGTCTCAAATGAAATCGATGACTTCCTTCTCCCTGACCTTCTCTAATGCATGGGCTTCCACCCGCTTAGAAAAATAGCCAGTCATACAACAATATAAATTAAGCCAAACTGGTGCCCATGGAAGGGGCCAATGATGTATATTCCCTACTTCATGAACGACCATGGTGACAAAATCGAATGCATTAGCTCCTCGGATTTATGAATCATTGGAGTATGTATTTGGCATTCATCATATTTTCATACGAACTCCTTCACATCCTTTTCCATGTCGATCCAGTAGTAGCCGGCCCTGATTACCTTTTGAACCAATGATTCGGTGCCTGAATGATTTCTGCAGGTGCCCTCGTCAACTTCTCTCACAATGTACTTGGTATCTCACAGTCCTAGACATATTGCTAGTGAGCCATCGAACTTTATTCTTAACAGGGTTCCATTTTTGGACAAGCTAAATTAGACTTCCTTCATACGCAAGGCCCTTGATTCGTTGGTTCCAAGTGCAGTTTTCCGGTCTTCAGATATTCTATATATTTGTTTATCCAGTACTAAGTTAGGCTTGTAGAGTTTATCTTGGCGTGGCCTTCTTTCACTACCGATCTCATAAGTTATACGACCTCCCCTGAGTTGAACTAAACGTCCTCTACCGTTGACCCCAGGTTAGCAAGGGCGTCAGCCTCACTATTTGATCTCGAGGACGTGTTGTAAAGTCCACTCCGTGAATTGATGTAATGTTACCTGCAACTTATCCAGGTACATTTGCATTCGTTCCTCTCTGACCTCGAACATCCAATTAACTTGGTTCACCACAAGGAGGGAGTCGCACTTAGCTTTGATTACCTCTGCCCCAAGCTTTGGGCTAGTTCGACACCTGCCATCATGGCATCATATTCGGCCTCATTGTTAATCAATTTTATATTCCTAATAGATTGTCTAACAACATTTTCCGTTGGCGGCTACAATACGATGCCAAGTCCGGACCCTTTTGTATTCGAGGTGCCATCCGTAAAGAGGGTCCTGATCCTGAAGAGGTCCCTGAGTTCACCAATAACTCTCTTTCGACCTCGGTATTAGGGCCAATGTAAAGTCTTCCACGAAGTCTGCCAAAACTTGAGATTAATGGCAGTCTGGCATCGATATTCAATATTATACCCGCGGATCTCCACGGACCATTTGACAAATATCCCAAGAGCTCGGTGTTGATACCCAATTTTTTCCTATGTATTTTTATACCCCAAAATACTTCCAAAATAGCGTATATATGCATATATGAGCACACCCATGAGTTTTGGTATTTTAACGATTTTTTAAAACCAATTTATCGCCTATATTAATACCACAAAAATCCCAAAATTATTCCCAAAAAGAATTATCATTTTGGTGAATGACTTATTTTATCCTCATATAAGATAATTTTTGCATATTTTTTCTAATTTATTTGGTATTTTTAAAGCTAAATTGCATGTAATTGCAATTATAGCCTATTTTATGATTAATAGTGTTTTATAATTACAAAATTAGTTCAATTATTTTTAAATTAATATTTATATAATATTTGTTTGTCCAGTATTTTTAATTTGCTTTAAAAATCGTTATTACTATTTTTATAAAAATAAAATGGAGAAATTGGCTATTTTAAAACCTAGCCAAAACCTGTTGCAAACATAGCCCCAAATTCACCCTAATTTTAACCCCATTTTAACCCAACCCAATTTTAATTAGGATCCGACCCATACTCCATTCGGATACCCGGTCGAGCTGGGTTTTGATCTGAGCCGTTGATCAAATGAGATCAACGGCCCAGATTATATTACCTAAATTAAAGCCTAACCTACCCCCCCCCCCCCCCCCCCCCCCCC